>CAUYPK010022228.1:0-14451 GCA_963574355.1 Loris lydekkerianus
TCGATCCATGAATAGATTCATAAATTGTGGTACATGTATACCATGGAATATTATGTAGCCTTAAAGAAAGATGGAGACTTTACCTTTTTCATGTTTACATGAATGGAGCTGGAACATATTCTTCTTAGCAAAGTATCTCAAGAATGGAAGAAAAAATATCCAATGTACTCAGCCCTACTATGAAGATAATTTATAGCTTTCATATGAAGGCTATAACCCAACTATAGCACAAGACTATGAGGAAAGGGCCAAGGAAGGGGAAGGGAGGGGGAGGTTAGGGTGGAGGGAGGGTAAGGGGTGGGGCCACACCTATGGTGCATCTTAGAATGGGTACAGCTGAAACTTACTAAAGGCAGAATACAAATGTCTACATGCAATAACTAAGAAAATGCCATGAAGACTATGTTGAACAGTTTGATGAGAATATTTCAGATTGTGTATGAAACCAGCACATTGTACCCCTTGATTGCAGTAATGTACACAGCTATGATTTAACAATAAAAATAAATAAAGAAATAATTAATTAAAAAAAAAAAGAATATGGGGAAAGGGCCAAGGGAGGGTTGGGGAGGGGGGAAGGTTCAGGTGTAGGGAGGGTAATTGGTGGGGCCACACCTAGGGTGCATCTTAGAATAGGTACAGGTGACTCTTACCAAATGCAGAATACAAATGTCTTCATACAATAATTAAGAAAATGCCATGAAGGCTATGTTAACAGTTGGATGAAAATATTTCAGATTGTATATAAAACCAGCACATTGTACCCCTTGACTGCACTAATATACACAGCTATGATTTAATAATTAAAAAAAAAGAATGGAATAAAATTTTAGATATTGAATTTAAAAAAAAAGAAGTTAATGTCAGGTGGCACCGTGGCTCAAAGGAGTAGGGCACTGGCCCCACATACCAGAGGTGGTGGGTTGAAACCCAGCCCTGACCAAAAACTGCAAAAATAAATAAAGAAAGAAAGAAAGAAAGAAGTTAATATCATACATCAATGAATGTTTGAGAGACAGAAAAGTACTAAAAAGATGATTCTTAAATAAAATAATTTGAATCAATGAATAGTCATGTGCTACATAAAAATGTTTTGCTCACATAGACCACATATCCCAGGGTGGTTCCATAGTTTATACTGTGTTTTTGAAGGAAGTGTGGAGAATCCTCAAAAAACTCAAATTAGACCTCCTATTTGATCCTGCAATCCCATTACTGGGCATCTGCCCAGGAGAAACAAAAAAATCACTTTATCATAAGCACATTTGCACTGGACTGTTTATTGCAGCTCAATTTACAATTGCCAAAATGTGGAAATAACCTAAATGCCCACCAACCGGGAATGGGTTAACAAGCTATAGTATATATATACCACGGAAAACTAGTCAGCCATAAAAAAGATGGAGACTTTCCATCTTTTGTATTAACCTGGATTGTTAGAACACATTCTTTTTAGTAAAGCATCACAAGAATGGAGAAGCAATAATCCAATGTACTCAATTCTAATATGAAGCCAATAGATGATCTAATATACACCCACATAAGAGAAAAATGCAAATTAAAAAAAAAAAAAAAAAAGGAAAGAAAGTCTCAAATGAATTCAAGGTGGTGGGAAGGGGAATTAAGGAATGGAGGGTTATGGTATATGGGACATCTCCTGGTGGAGGGATACAATTATAAGAGGCACTTTACCTAACAAATGTAAGCAGTGTAACCTAATTCTTTGTACCCTCAATGAAACCCAAATTAAAAAAAAAAAAAAAAAAAACCCAACATATATTTAATACTGTATTTTTACTGTACCTTTTCTATGTTTAGGTATGTGATGATACATAAATACTTAACATTGTGTTAAAATTGTCTACGGTATTCAATGCAGTAGTATACTGTACAGGTTTATAGCCAAGGAGCAACAGGCTGTACCAAATAGACTAAGTGTGTAATAGGCTAGACCATCCAGGTTGGTTCAATGACAAAATTCCATAATGATGCACTTTGGAATATATCTTCATTATAAAGCAACCATGACTTGAAATAAATAACATGAAACAACTTTTGCGAAACAAGTCCATATCTGGTTTATCTCTGTATGATTTATAGCCTTAAGTTTAATACTTTGTGCAGTGAACATGCTGAACACTTATTGCTGAGTGAATGAATTAATGGGTGAAAAGTGATGTTTGCAGTGATGACAAGAGATATACAAGCTTGTTTGCTTTCTTATCAGTAAAATAAAGCAATGGAGTATTGAAATTAGAAAATAATTAATCCTGGGATCATATTTTATTCACGTTTTAGAGGATTTGGGGTATTTGATGTTTTTGTTGATTCAAAATTAGAAAAGGTAGTCATTCTCTAATACCTAAAATTCATTTCCCAGCATGGAATTTATTCAAACAGTTGAGAAGTTTTAGCAAAATGCCTCCTTGACATCATGGCATCATTTAAAAAAAGTGTACTGGGTACTTAATTATAATTCTCTTCTAAGCTTTGTTGAGCTTAAATAAGGCTATTCCCTAGTCTTGGGTTCTGCTAACATCATGTGCTAGTATGTGGCAGATGTTTGGATGGCTGAGACCACACAGTCTGGTCACTTCAGGATTTATTTGAACCATGTGCAAGAGAAAACATATATTGAGACAGAATGCTAAAAAATTTTAATTTGTGAAATCAATTTGCTGAGTTATGACCAACAGTATATTTTTAATGAGATAAAATAAATGTCAGTATACACTGCACATAGTAAGGAAGCATTGTTTCCGGAAATATATTTTATATTACAATTATGTATTTAAATACATTTGCATATTTATACATATTTCCTCCCATGTTTGCAGTAAAAGTATTTGAAAGTTGTTCTCTCAAGAGATACAGAGGAATAGGAACCTACTGAAAATGATGATAGTAAGTAGACACAGGCAAAACCCAGGTTTTTGGAAGCCAAGAATAGAGGATGTAGGAGAGGATGATCAGCAACATTTCTTGCCAGAGTGTGAGATAAAGTAAAATAAGGTGAGAAGGAGCTAATTTAATTTAGCAGTAAGGAGGGCCATAGATGGTTTTGTTTCATTTCTGTGACAGGGAAGGACTTCAACAGGTTAATGAGTCCAATGGGATAAGGCAATAGAGTCTGGTATGTAGAAAACACTTAAAAAACTTGAGTTTTAAAGGAAGACAAAACAGGGAGGTAAAGGCAATTTATAAAATCTTCCTAAATAATAGTGTTCTTATCTGTAAAATAGGTACAGAAATGCTTATATCAAAAGGCTAAGGTGTAGTTTGGATGTAATACATACAGGCTGTCCCAAAGTTGCCCATGAAGTCACTGTATATAAGGAAAGTGGGAAATTGTAGCTAAATGCACCTTTCTGTACAAAATAGTCATTACACAGTTTTACAAAGTGGTGAACAACATGTAGAGAACATTTTGTAAATATTTTGTAAAACTGTGTGATGACTATTTTGTACAGAAAGGCGCATTTAGCAACCGTTTCTGATTTTCCCATGTGAGCTGACTACTGGGAGACTTGGGAACACCCTGCATAGCACGCAAAGCACAATTCCTGGACATGTGGTGCTTAGTACATGTGGGCTGCCACTGCTGCTGCCCCCATCACCACTGGCATCATTACTGCCATCATTACTTGGTATTAACCAAAAAGCTGAGAAGCAAGTTTTATTTATTTATTTTTTGAGACAGGGTCTTGCTATGTTGCCCAGGATAGAGTGCAGGGGCTTACTGTAACCTCTAACTCCTAGGCGCACATGATCTTCCTCACTCAGCCTCCTGAGAAGCTGGGAGTACAGGCTCACATCACCATGCCATGTAATTTTTAATTTTTTTTTAATGGGGTTTCTATGTTGCCCAGGCACTTTGGGAGGCCCAGTACTCCTGCCTGGGCCTCCCAAAGTGCCAGGATTATAGGCATGAGCCACCATCCTTGACCTAAATGGGTAGATTTCTTAAGGGAGATTATTTTCAAAGGGGTTTTAATATATTACTATCCTGTCTGTCATTGGTTGCATACTAAGTCCATTATTATTAAATGGCACTTTAGAATACTGGATATAAAATTTAATAATTTTATGTTTATGGAAATAGAATGGGCAAAATGTGGTATAAATTACCGTGTCAGAAGAGACCCAGGCCTAGACTCTGCTGCGTATTAATCCAAATCCCGGGTAAAGACTTAAAAGCTCAGATAACATGAAAGTGAAATAAACACATAACACATATTCTTTTGAGGTAGCTGTGATTTGGGCCCTTGTGAGAAAGGCTAAAACTAATAAAGAGGAGGTGAGACAGGGAACAATACCACATTTGTGTTCTCTCCTGTTCTTTCCCCTCCTTCCATCCATGAGAAAGAGCAAGGTGCCCATGTTGTTTTAAGGATCAGCCCACTCTCATAGCCCTCATCAATCACTCCCTTTGAACATTCTTTGGGTAGGCCTTAGAGCCCGTGGGGAAGACTGCACAATCCCTCGTCAGTAGGGCCAGGGAACCGTTCGGTATTGTTTTAAATGGGCAAATCAGAAGTGACTGCGGGACTTGGCTTCCACTGTGCACAGTCAATATGTGTTGAGATGATCACTGTGATGACCGGAGTTTGGGAGAATGGGAAGGAGCTGGTTAGAAGGACTATTGGCTATGGAATTGGAAATACAATTTCTCTGTGAAACATTTCCAGAGATACTGCAGGCTAAAATTTCAAAGTATCTCCAGAGGATTTAGCTTTATTACTCACACTGATGTCAGTGGAAGCTGGGCAGTCACAGCCTCGGCTGCTCTCTGGAACTTTGCCTGACTACTCCTGTTTCAGCCACTAGAAATGATTTCTTTCAGAGTCTCTCTCTGCCCCTCACCAAATAAACTAATCTCAAATATTTGATATTAAGATGATAACAGAAAAGGAGTCCCAAAGAACAGCTACTAGCTATAAATTGTCAGCTGGAGAATACAGATGAGCTTCTCTTCCTGAGGTAAACATTGCCTGTGAAAGCAATTCTTACTCATGAAAGCTGATATTCTTGTTGACTTCCATTATAAAATTGGAGACTCTTGTATCTCAAAGGGTAAAATAGAAACATATTTAAAGGCATCAAATTTAAAAGACGTATTTAAAACTGATTAATGCAGTATATGGGAACATTTAAATGAGTTGAAATAGTAAAGGTTATTTTTGTGGTTTTAAGTTGGCTTAAATTTGAAAGTAAAATAATTCAGTTAAACTTGGAAAAATTACATTTGGCTCAAAGTTCCTTGGTCTTTTTAAAGTCCTCATTGTTTCACATTCTGTAACAGAATGCTGCCAATTGTTCCCACTGATTGGACAGACTCTGCTTCCAGGTAGTTAAAGAAATCCCTTAACTTATCATTATCATTTTTAAAATAAAAAGCATGTTTATGTGGTTGGAGGTGGAAAGAAAGTATATAAGCACGACAGCAGCAACAATGTAAATATCGAGAAACCGACTTAGCCCTGTTTATACTGCATATCCCAATTTCACATGCTCCAGAAAACATTTTTGCAAAATGCTGTATGAATTCCACAAAGTTTTCACTCATTTCCAGCTGAATCCCACTGAGACCTCAGACTTAGGACCGGGTTCCTTTGACTTACTGCCCTGACCTCATCTCACTTGGAGCATCCACTTCTTTTAACTCCTTTTTATTCTCCTATATTCTTCCACTTATAAATTCTGATTTGCTATGTGGTCAGTCAGCAAGTAAGCAACTCTCTCCCTGCCTCCAAGGGGTTTACAGTATTGGCCAATTAACATAGTCTGTTGCTACTCAAGGTCCCTACGTAAAAGATGCTGGCCTCCAAAAAGGAGTCTAGGCCACTCTGCATCACCCCCTTGCCCCTGCCCCCTTACTTCATTCTGTGGAATGCTGATATGAACATTTTATGTTCAAGAATTGTAATGAACTAGGGCGGTGCCTGTGGCTCAAAGGAGTAGGGAGCCAACCCCATTTACTGGAGGTGGCAGGTTCAAACCCAGCCCTGGCCAAAAACTGCAAAAAAAAAAAAAAAGAATTGTAATGAACTAAACATGGCTGGGCATTTTATGTTGGCTTATTTTCCTTTCTCTTGAATTTGGGCCAGCCTTATGACTTCCTAACAAATAAAATAAATTGGAAGGGACACTGGGCCTGTCTGGTCCCGGACTGTAAGTGCCCTGGAAGCTGCTGCTCCTTCCCTTCAAATGCTTGCTGTTCGGATTCTTTCCCTCTGAATCCAGCTGACCTGCTGTGAGATGCCCCAGTCACATGGAGAGGATATAGGATGCATGTGGCTGTTTCAGACAACAGCCACAGTTGAGCTCTCAGCCACTGCTGGCATCAACGGCCAGCCACGTGAGTGGGCCATCTTGGTTGTTGCAGCCCAGCTGAAGCCTTGGATAACTGTGCCTCCAGCAACATCAGGCAGAGGAGAGTTGCTCACCGGGTCTCCTCAACCTGCAGATTGTGAGAGAAAATGAGCTGTTGGGTTCGGGGAGGATGGTTGCAGTCATAGATCACAGAGGCTGGGATATTTGCTGCTTACACGGTCATGTGCACTGGCAATGTCAGATGAGGAGAGAGGGAGTATATGTCCTATGAGTGGACAGTGTGGTTTTCCCTCATGAGAATGGTTTTCTTCCCTTTGTCTAGTAGGTAGCTGTGTTATGACAAAGCCCTGAGTTCTTCTCCTGGGAACTTGCTAATGTCCTGTCTCCCTCACCCCCTTTAAAAGTCAGTTATAAATAAGAGGCCGCCTCTTAGGCCAGCATAGGTTGGGCAGACAACGCCTCCTGAATTCTGATACACGTCTAGGAGTCTGAGCTGGGCTTTGTTTGCCAAGGCTTTCAAGAAGGTTTTTCCTCATCAGTGCTTTTCCTTGAACATAAATCTCCCGCAGGGAACTTGAGGAAGGTAGCTGCAGCAGAATCAGATGTGGGCATTCCTGATCCTCAGCCCTGGATATTTTTCATGCTCTTCCCATATCATCACAGTCTCTTTCAAGTGGACATTTTAGAAAAGAGGATTAAGGTCTATTTATGTGTCCCCTTCCCCTACTGGCCCAGTCGCCTCCTAGAGGGCAGTAATCATGGTTTATGTATCTGTGCTTCTTGCTTCTGGAAAAATCTGTCACATACCCTTCAGCTGAAATTTTTGAAACTAATTTTTAAAACTGAAGGTTAGAATGTTGAAGAATATGCTCAATTTATTTGTATTCAATTAACCCAGGAGACTTGCTATGTTGTATGCTCTAATTTATGACTAAAACTCATTCATTCATTTACCAGAACTGGTCTTTTGTTTCAGCATCTTCCTTTCATGCTGTACAGCATCTGGTGCTTACCTGCATGCATCTTTCGGGAATGGGAATATTTGCTCACAAACATAAAAACTACATATTTATAATTGTCTTTGTGTTAACTGCCCCTGTTCTTCTAATGTCCTGATCTCACTTCCAGTCATTTCTTGACTGTTCTGTGCCTTAAACTTGCCTATGCTTACTAAATTATCTATCCATCACATTGTCTTTGATTATTACCTCTATTTGCTATCTCTTTGCTGCCAGGAACCTTGAGAGCTAAAACTCCAAGTATTTGTCAAGCTATCTTTAAATTTTGGACTACAGAGAACTTTGAATTGTATATTCTGTAAGAGTCAGAGCCATAGAAGGTGAATTTGGGCATGACCGAGGATAATATCTGTACCTGACAATGAATATTAAAAATTCTTATAGTCACTCCTTCCCAAATGAGTAATACTTAAGACCCAGGGATCTTTTCTAGAAAGTCTTTGTTGAACTTAGCTTACTTGTTACTGACAAATAAAACTATTTTTCCCATATGGCACCTTCCAGACATGTTTGTTCACTCCTCTTTCCAGGATAGTTTTCCTCTTTACCACTTTATTCCCATTTTTCCTTTCCCATTATGTTGTAATGCCACCTCTCAGGATTTCATAGGACCATTACTATACAAAGATAAAATTCAGTTGTTTTTCTCCTCTTTTTTAATACTTAAGACCCTCTGCCACAATTCTCAGCATGGTGGTGAGTCTTTTGTATGTTACATTGCCCAGGGCTCCTAGACTTGAGTAGTTATGATCCATGTGTGAGGAATTATTCCTTCTTTTTATTTGAGTCTAGAACTTTCCTTCTTTCTTAAAGTTTCAAAATGCTTTTATGGTCAGGTTGTATGTTTCTTCGTGTTGCTGTTTTAAAGAACTTCTCTCACCTTGCTTGTTTCCTCGTCGTTAAAGGGCTTGTTACCAGTACCTTTGTCAAAGAAGAGTTATGTGTGGTCTTTGCTTTATTTTAACAATGCTCTGTGCAGGATCTATAGGAAATTGTATATACTACAATGTATTTTATACAAATTATAAAATGTTTCATCATTCATGGCAGAAGCTGTGCAACTTTACCAAACCTATATCTTAACCAGTAAAATTGATAGAATAATTTTTAAGTTGAATTTATCTAGTTATGAAATAATAAATAACCTGTCTCTCAGCATGTAGATCATCTCATTTACTAAAACCCCCCAGGTTACCTGTTATGGTTATGAATTTAAAAATTCACAGACTGCCCAGAGAAGAGAGTTAAATTTGGAAAGAAACCTAATTCTCCTTGAGTAATTACTTTCTGTTTTCTTTCCTGTTGCTGTTTTAACACTTTTCTGGCCCATTGTTGAGTTTTCTTTACTCATATTTGTTACATTGTAAGGAGATATGTCCTGAGAGATATGTCTAAAGATACACACACACACACAAGAAAAATGAAAACTCTGATTTCTTTTGTCATCTTTAATATTGTCACTCTTCTTGATCTCAGTGATTTATATTCTTATATTCTTCTCCCTCATTAGGAGAAAAGAGATATTTTGGATACTCTAAGGAAATGGTGAGTACATATTTGATGAGATACTTTTCAGAATTCTAATTCTTTGTGTGATCATCATTCCCAAATAGAAACAATTACATTATTAATTCACTCAAATTATAGAAATAATTTATGCTATAAATAACAATTTCATATCTACTCTTGTAGTTAGTTTTCTAAATTTGTTACTAAATCTTTTAGTAACAAATGTTGGGCTTGTATTCAAGTGCTTTAGATCAATTTAAAAACTGTGCTTTTCCCCATCTTTCAAACTCCCATTAGCACAGCAGTCTTTTGTTTGCTTGTTTGTTTTTAAGGGTCTCCCTCTGTAGCCTGGGCTAAAATGTGGTGGCATCATCATAGCTCACTGCAACCTCAAATTTCTGGGCTCAAGTGATTCTCCCACTTCACCCTCCTGAGTAGCTAAAACCATAGGCATGTATCACCCTGTCCAGCTAAGTTTTCTACTTTTTATGCAGAAGTTTTGTACTTTTTCTCAGACTGGTCTCGAACTCCTGGTATCAAGTGATTGTCACAACTTCGTCTCCAAAGTGGTGGGATTATAAGTGTGAGCCACCATGCCTGGTCAGCACTGCAGTCTTAGTTCTAGAAACATTCCCAGAAGAAAAGTAATTCTATGATAGAAGAGGAAGAAATCTACTTTCCTATTTCAAAAACATAATGCCCATAGATTTCTTATTTTAAAAGACAAACAAGTGAATTAACATACTTATTTCAATAAAAATCTCCTTTTTTCTCCTCCTCCTCCTCCTTGTTCATCAAATAAAATGCATGAATTTTAATGTATAATGTAAAAAGAATATCCGTAGACCCTTTTACAAAGCACTTACAAACTCCTCATAGGAACAACAACTCGGGACAATAGTTGTTATTACTACCTTTAGTTCAAAGTTGACTAAGCAGTGAGCTAGACCGTGTAAAATACTTTTCCTTCTGTCACATAGTAAGGAGAAGCCCAGCTGAATTCAAACCAAGTCGACTGATTCCAAGATCAGTGCTCTTTGCAGGTCATCCTCGTAGATATGTAGAGGAAGATTGATTTTTTTTTCCCCATTGACTTTTCATATTCACAAGGGATTCTGAAGAGAATAACCTTACCAACTAGGCATGAACAACTTGGGTGATGGACAATTGTGTTGAGCTTCTACCTAGAGCTGAGAAGTCATGTCCTCCCATCCGAGTACTTTATTTTGGCAGTTTCTAGAGAAAAGGGAGCAGCAGGATCTTTTATGCTTTACTTCTAAGTCATCTCTCGGGTAGGATTTGCTAGTGCTCTCCTGGAATACTTGATTGACCCTGTTGGTAACATCTCAGTCTTATAAATTAATTTTTTTTCTGTTTCTAGATATTTCTGTGTTTTTCTATTTACATGGGCCTGCACTTTATAATTACAAAGATGTTGGAATGTGATCATTAATATAAAGAATAACTATAAATTTTTCTTCTGTTACTTTTTTTGTAGCAGCTTTCCTTTTCTTCACTGAATCTAGCCTTTTGTATTGATTTCTACTTTATTAGTTTTGTATTGTCTCATTATATTTAATCATAAGTCTCAGGAAGAGTAAAAACCCATGTATTCTACTAACTCATAATCCACACCTTTTTAAAAACCAAATTATAATCTTTATACTGAAACATATACTATGTATTGCCATCCATATATGATTTGCTCCACATACCTGACATCAAAGAAGATACACATTTTATTCTTTAAAACATGGTGCTAACTTGGTTACTAAGCTCTTCAGATTCTTTTTCTCAGTCACTTTACCATTTCCATTTTAAAATTTAATAGTATTTAAATTTAATAGTATAAATCTATTTAATAGTATTGCACTTAAAATTGCATCTTTAAGTTGTATCTTTAAGTTGTTTCCTACATGGAGAGTTTTAATTATATCACTCATCATTGAATTAGTAAATGCTTCCTTTTAAGCCATTTTTTGTGGCAGCTTTCATCCTCCTAAAACTTATACTTTTTTTCTTGTAACTCTAGAGAGAAATAGAATTTCAATACTTTTAATAAAAACTAGTTCTGAGCTCTTAGACATTTTTGTTTCCAGATAGAAATACAGATTAATGTATTTCTGACATAGCCTCAGCCTCCTCGTTTTTGTGCACGGTAAGAAGCTAGAATGCCAACATCTCAGTTCCTTGGCGTTCATAGCTAAGCAACTATCACAAGGGCCTTAGATTTGTCCGGTATATGATAGTAGGCAATAGCAAGAAATTTTATTGGTTGTTATCCATTTATTCTGGGATAGGGACCTTCCCTCCTTTCTTTTAACTTTTAATCCTCTGTTCCCCAATCATAAATCTTATCTCCATCATAGTGTCTGCAACCAAAAGTGAACAAAACACCCTAAACAACTTTCCCAGCGATTCATTAATTGACCATAAGATATTAAATAGATGAAAAAAGTCAAGAAGAATGATAAAGACATATCCCAGGCCTCCCACTGGTGTGATACGTAGGGAAGGAGAAGACTGAGTACACAACTTGAGAAAAAGGATCATGGTCAATTTGGCATCTCTAGCTGATTTTCATTACATAGAGACTTGAAAGTAGAAATTTCAGGCAAAATAAAGAAAAGGAAAAAGAGAGAGGATGCTATAGGAAGTAGATGATAAGAAAAGGTAAGTGCAGCTTAATGCATAAGCAATAATTTTCCCATCTCTAGTCTTGGAGAACTGAGCTTGGAAAACATCTCAATTCTTATTATTTTGATCTTATAACTGAAATTTACTTTGTTAGTGGATTTTCTCCAAGATTTAGGCAATTTTTTTATATCTAATTTGACATTGCTACCAAGTCCTGATGTTGGTTTTCATGCATGTATGTTCTCGAAAGGGAAATTTCTTTATTCAACAATATACTTCATTCCAAACATTCATAATATGATACATAAAACCCCTGAAAACTCTCTGGTGATCTGCTCTGCACCAGAGTGGAGGCTACCTTAGTCTAAAGATATTGTCAGATTTAAGTATTAACAAAAACAGAAGACCGAACAGGAAAGGCTATTTGGTAGACAATGTTTTGAGTAATACAGTTAACTGATTAGTGTAAAGTAGTCCTGGGCATAACATATGATAGCTAGACTGATCTTGTTATCAAGCCTTGGATCTTATTTCACATGTAATATTCAGTTCTCTGTATGAGACTTGGCATGCAGTGGGAGCTAAGTGAATATTCGTTGACCTAATGTTCCTTGCCTGCTCTGCTTCAAGACCATCTGCCACTTGTAGACTCTTCAACTTTTATTTCATTACTATTCGTAAAGTCTTACAAAATGTAGTGGTTCTCCAAATAGTAGGGGCTTAAAGAATATGACTAATGAGGGTGGTGCCTGTGGCTCAGAGGGTAGGGCGCTGGCCTCATATACCAAGGGTGGTGGGTTCGAACTTGGCCCCCTTCAGCTAAAACAGCAGTGACAACTGCAACAAAAAATAGCCAGGTATTGTGGCAGGCACCTGTAGTTCTGGCTACTCGGGAGGCTGAGGCAAGAGAATCACCTAAGCCCTAGAGTTGGAGGTTGCTCTGAGCTGTAATGCCACAGTACTCTACTGAGTGCAACAGAGTAAGCTCTATCTGAAAAAAAAAAAAAAAAAGAAAGAAAAGAAAAAAGAATATGACTAATGAGAGAACTGTTACTTTCTAATTAACTGAGCTAGATGGAGTGAATTGTGGTTTGAGGGTAAAAAGCTTTTTCCTCTCCCTCTACTCCTATAAATTCATCTGGGAATGGGGCAAAATATACACTCCAAAGTATTTTAGCTTTGGGGACTAATTATCTTTTTTCATGGACTGGTAGTACCATGTACTGAACTACTTTTTTATATAGGAGCTTAGATTCCTGAAGTCACATATTTAATGTCTCTTTTTGAATGTATCTGAAGCCCCTTTCCCCTAAAATGTTTTGAATTTCTATAATATAATTTTCTGATTGACTCATAGGATGTTTGAATTTTATGAAATCTTAGGTATCATTTGGCTTAAATTCCTTATAATGTAGTGGAAGAAATTGAGGTTAAGGGTAATAAAAGGGGTCATAGAAAATTATCATTTATTATAGACCAAATGTGTGCTGAATATTATGCTATACTTTTAGTAAGCATTATCTACTTTACAATTTCAGACTGACCCTCATGGTGCAGATGAGTATCTATCTAACCTTATACTCTCCCGGCCAAGGAGAAAATACTTTAAAATTAATTTGTCAGACTTTCACAGAGAATTATTATAATTACCAGAGGAGTTAATAACTTTTTCAGAAGCTGTGTAAGAAGGGTGATTGAAACCAATTGAGTTAAATTTTTATTGATGTACTATTCTTTCCCTAGTTTCTTTGATCCAAGAGGCACCCTTAACATCTTTTTTGCTCAGAAGATACAATTGCATTTTAAAATTCATGTGTATAAGGTGACTGCTTAGCGTAATCCATTCTCTTTTTCAATAGTAACAAAACCCTTACTTCATTCCAGGTAGAAACACATCCAACTGAAAGATCACATTTCCTGGACCCCCTTGTATCTGGGGATGAACTGAGATCTGAAGAGAAAATTTCTGGTGAAGTGTGTCACAAAGCTACTTTCCCCCTTTTCCTTTTTTTAGACTTTTCTGTCTGCATCATGACTGTGATGACCGGAGCTCCGGAAGGACAGAGCATAGTTTCCTGATGGCCTTGGATAGCTGCCATGCAGGCCTCAGCTGCCCACTGCTCAGCTTCCAGGTGAGAAGATAAATCTTAATGTGTTTAAACCACTATTGTCAGCCTTCTCCTGGGAGCCACAATTCCCAGCTGATAAACTATGACAGGTTTGGAAGGGCTTGTTAATGTTTTGAACTCTGTTCCATCATTTTGTGGTTTCTTGATGTTGTCTAAGGGGTCACCTGGGAAGGGCATGGTTCTCAAATCTTCTGCTGCTTGTCCAGTGAAAACATCTCTAATTCCATCTGTTTTATTATTTAGATATCTGCGTGGCATTTTGTTTGAGTGAAGATCTCATAGCTTAAAGTAATTTGAAAACCACTGAGTTCTGGAACTAACGTTCTCATTGTCCAATTGCTAAAACAATTACTATTTTTCAGGCATTCTTCTAAGTGCCTGACATATAATAAATCATTTAACTCTCTCAATAACACTATGAAGTAGGTGTTGTTACTATTGCCACCTTTCATGAAAGGAAACTGGGCACAGAAACATTAAGACATTTTTACAAATTATACAAACTTGTAAGTAACATAGTAGAGATTTAAACCTGGCAGGTTGCTCCAAAATCCAGGCTTTTTTTTTTTTTTTTTTTTTTAACATATACATGTGTTTATTAGGTTTCCATTTTTTGCCTTTACAAAATTAAAAAGGCTTAAAGTTTAATAACAATAACAATGTTTAAGATAAGGACTAGAAACAAAAACCTTGTAAAGAACAAACAAACATAAATACATTCAGAAAAGGAATCAGACAATTGCTACCTTGAAATATCAAGCAATAATAATAATAATGCAAAGAAAGTAATGTTCACATTATCAAATAAGAGTATGTCTATTATA
>CAUYPK010022229.1:0-21635 GCA_963574355.1 Loris lydekkerianus
ATTTGACCTTTTTAGGCAAAGTCTTCCTTTTAAAAATAATGACAGGTCTCAACTTAGTTCCATTAGCTAAACATGTAAATGGTTAAAAATCCTGAATCCTTATACTCCAAAACCCCTGATTATAAGGATTCAGGATTTATAAACATTTATTTACTGCCTTAAATGGGGTTTTAACTTAATTAAATGTGCCATTAAATATTGTGGGTTAAATAGTTCAGTGGAATACAGTTCAGTTCAGCCGCCTACCTCTTCAGCTCAGCCGGAACTTGTGGACTGAGCTGAAGCACCGCCCCCTCAGGCAGACAGCAGAAGACGACTGGAGACTACGTGCATTTGATTAGGTGCGCGCACCAGATCAAATAACCTGTATGACCTGAGTATAAGCAGAGTTCGGGTTTTTCGGCACAAATTTTATGCCGAAAAAACTCGGCTTATACTCGAGTATATACGGTATATTCATTTTTTACTTGAGGAGGAAAATGTCTGGAGCAGAGAGTCATATGGAGAACTTAACTCTTCCTTTGTTCTAGGCAGAGAACCTTCTAATTTTCCTATATTCCTCCAGAACATTCTCAGCTTACCAAGTCACTACTAATATGTTACCACATTGTAGTTGTATGATGGGAAGAACAGTGTTTTAAATGTTGTGCATATACATTGTGGCATTTTTATACCCAGGGAGGTATTTCTGCCCGGTTTTACCAATTAGAAAATAGAAACATGGAGAGGTAAGAAATTGCTCATGCTCATGGAAGTGAGTAATGGGTGACAATAAGAACAAGATGATGCTTTCTAAGGTATATCTCATGGCGCAACATAGAGGAATTTAGAAATCGACCCACTTCATATGATGGAACCATACATCATATGTGTGGGGTCAGGTTAACCTTCAAAAACAGTGAGACCGATGAGAGGAGCTTGCACGTGGGACAGAGCGAAAGCAGATGTGCAGCCTCGGTCCCTCCTGGAAATCAGTCACTCTAGGAGATGCTTTCTAGAGTCTAGTGACAAAAGGGGATAAAAATCTAAAACAAGAGATGTTTCTCTTTCTGAGACTTTGTGGTGCAGGCCCAGGTATGAAGGTGTCAAATGAAACAATGGTGGGGATAGTGTTTCTCACTGTAGATTTGGAGACCAAAAATGTACTGCTCTGACGTCTCCAAAACTTGATACATCCTTAGTGATGTTGGCAGGGATGACAAAGAAAATAGGAATAGAGCCCATGGTGGGGAATTAGTTAATAATTACACTGGGACCTCAATAAGATCTCTTCGTAAGCAGCCTTGAAATATTCCCTGGATACTCACAAAAATAAAGGCAGATATTTCACTAACACATACTAGTGAAAATATATGTCAAAGTAATAGAGTTATAATAAGAGTTATAATCAGTAATTAAATAAGCAAGTATACTACTGATAATATTATAAGCAGTAATATAATCAGTAGTATTAGAGTTATAATCAGTAATTAGGCTGTATATTAAGTCCTAAGATTATGTGGTTTGAAATATGAAAAGGTTTAAAGAATTATGGGGCTGCCAAGTGTTTAAAGAAAACAAAATCATCATCATCCTCATTAATATCACCATCAACAGTACCAGAGAACTTGCAAGTGAGCTTATAAATGTTTCTGTAATTTAATACTTTGATTTATGAATTAAGGAACAAAAGTAAAGTGCACATTTAGAGCATTTACCATGCCCTCAATTCTCTCTTCTTTTTATATTGCTTCACTTCTAGCCTAAATCATCTCTGCATAAAGTGTTTCCCCACGACAAAGGTCTTAGATGCCTGCTGAATGCATCTTTGTACTTTTGTGCTAGAAATGACCTCCACAAATTGATAAATTCAAAGCACAGTCCAGGAGAATAACTTCTGTGTTGTTGGGAAGCTTTGTCTTCAACCAACTTCAAAGGAAAATCTCAGGGCACTTGGAGCATGCTAAGTGATCTTGCTTCATGTACGTTGGTCCTCACATCCATTTCCACATAATGTCTGACTTTTAGCAATTGACTCAGAAATAAGAGAATCAAAGGCACACTCCTCAAAGTGCAAGTGTGTCCGACCACATCCTAATCACTGTGGTGAGAGAAAATGCACCCTTCTATAACCTTCCAGGAAGAAAACTCTGCTCATGTAATTAATGAGAATGATTCTGCAGAAAATGCATGGATTTTCTTTAATCTTGACAGCCACAGTTTATTATAGAAGAATCCCTATTTGCTCTGGGATTTTTTTTCAATTATTTCCATATTAAGAAGTGGTTATCAGAGACTAAGATGTAATATCCTTGTATTTTACATTTTAAATAAACTCATTATATTGGAAATAAAGTCTTGTTAATGATTGTAACAATTTTTGTTACTTATCTAAATTTTCCATGTTAGAAACATTTCAGCTTTTATTGCAATAGGACAAAAATATAGACCTGTATATTGCTCAATGACCATATATATCGGCAGTAGAAACATTTGCTTTTCTGAAAAATAAAGAATGTTTAATCATAAACAAAGCATTAAATGTTTATTATGGAAAATGTGATGATATATAAAGGAAAAATTAATCTGAGAATCATCTGTTGGTTCATCTCCTAAAAAAGTAACAACCATTCCAGTGTATTTCTTCATAGACTCTTAGCTGAATATAATTTTTTGCATAAGAAATCGTCTCTGGGGGCCTACCAGGAAGGACTAAAGTACTAGTTACAATTGATACAGGGTAAAAAGAGCTCAGAACTGAAACATACAGAACTAGGATTAACATATTTAATCTATCTTAATCCATTAGCTATATGATTAAAAGTAAATAAATAATTTTAAGTATTAACTGTCTTTATTAATACTTATGAAGTAAGATGCACTGAAGGTGTAATCCCATCAATCTTACAAGGGTATATGTAAAACTTAGTAAATGTGGAATGTAAATGTCTTAGCAAAATAACTAAGAAAATGCCAGGAAGGCTATGTTAACTAGTGTGATGAAAATGTGTCAAACCATCTATGAACCAAGTGTATGGTGCCCCAGGATCATATTAATGTACACAGCTATGATTTAATTAAAATAAAAAAAAAAAAACTTACGAAGTGCTTACTACATCCTCAGGCATTATACTGGGTTCATTTATTACTTAATTAAATGTTTTGCAATTTACAATGAAATGAGTTTGTTATTTGGAACCTTGAGATCAATATCTGGAGCTGTGTGATTGTGTTAACCTTTGTTGTCTAATATGTCTGCTCATTGTGTTCACCCTCTTATCTGGGAAGAGCTAAAAGTGAACCATTTGGCTTGTTCAGTGCTTACCTTATCTCCTTCTGAGTCACAGATGTCTGTTTTAAAACCCAAATAAGTTTTTCTGTTTCCTTTAATAAAGCAATAATAGTAGAACCTTAAAAGTCTTAGACAACAGAATTGTTTTAAGCACACTGTGATTGCAGTTGAAAGCAAAGATGACTACCCAAAGTAGGCCATCATATACAACTTCTGCAGAATTCCAAACACTCTTTTTTGTCTAGTCTGGAAAGGGGGTGGGGTATAACTTTACTGGGGGAAACTCGACCAACACTACCTTGGCCAGGTGACTAAGATGAACATCAGCAGCACAAAGCCATGCTGGGAGCACGTGGCCTCAATGTGATGCAGGGCAAGTAGGACTTACATTAGTGATCTTCCTCCTTGAATCTCAGAATATCAGTCTGAACATGAGAAAATCTCAATTAGGGAAAACTCCAAAATACTTTACCACTCTTCATCAAAACCAGCAAAGTCATCAAGAACAAGGAAACGCTGAGAAATTGTCACTGCCACAGGGCACCAAGGGAGACAGGACCATCAAATGGGATCCTGGAACAGAAAAGAGCGCTAAATGAACAACTAACAAAACTTGAATAAGCTGTGAGCTTTAGCTTAATAAAAGTCCAGGAAATTTGCTCAGAAAGCAATTTTTAAAAGCAGATGCCTCTCTGGTGAGTTCTCAGCAGCACAGTGGAGCGGCACTCCTGCAGTCAGGCACTCACATTACTCACCGAGTGGCACGGTCTACCACCTTCCCGTAGCCACCTGTCACTTTGACAAATGAGAGCACCACAGAAGAAGGAGTCAGGACTTGAGAAGAGATTTTTTTTCTCTTTTTACAAAGGGAAGTAAAGAAAAACTCTTCACATTATGAAGAAAAAATAAAATTCTGTGTGATGAATGGCAAATTCAGGGGGCAATGCCGGCCAAGTCAAGGGAGGCCAGGAGACTAGGGTTGAATTATTCACTACAGAAATCAAAGGTGAAAATTGTATGGCAAGGGGGAATTGTGACCCAAAGGTAAAAAAGTAAAAATCATTGTTTGATTCTAACTTAGAAAATATGGCTCAATTGCTACAGCTCTGAATGTGTGTAAACTGTTCCTGTGTGATCTGATCTTTCCCTCTCCTGTGTGCTCCTCCAGCCTTCCTGCAAAGTCTGATGTGTAAGATTCAGAGGGAAAAAGTTTGTAAGGTCTTTAAAAAATGAGACTTATGGCTTAGCACCTGTAGCACGTTGGTTACGGCGTCAGCCACATACACCGAGGCTGGCAGGTTCAGAACCACCCAGGCCTGCTAAAAAACAATGACAACAGTAACAAAAGATGGCCAGGTGTTTTAATGGGTGCCCATAGTCCCAGCTACTTGGGAGGCTGAGGCAAGAGAATCACTTAAGCTCAAGAGTTTGAGGTTGCTGTGAGCTGTGACACTACAGCACTCTACCGAGGGCTATATAGTGAGAATTTCTCAAAAAAAAAAAAAAAAAAAAAAAAAAAAGAGAGAGACTTAGAGTGACATTAAGTCTTTGCAGGTTGTTTTCCCCCATCCCTATTATAACCATAAACTCTGTAAGGTTCATTTCCACTTATTTGGGACTTCAAGAGTTATTCAAACACCATCTTCTATACCTACTTTATTGATGAAGACAAAAAATGATGGAAAATACAGAAACACAGGACTTGAATAACCTCTGATAGGTAAGTCTAATGCAAAATGAAACTTAAGATAAATTCAAAATGGAAACTCTGTTTGGGCTACTCAGAGGTGGTGGCTTCCTGGAAAACTGTGTGGGGAAGACTTGCAAAATATTAATCTTTGATGGACAAGGGTGCTGCTGTCAAGGGACATGTTTGTCCTTTATGAAAAATAGACTCGCAGAAGCTCGAGTCACAATTTCCATTGTTGCCTTTACACTCAGTAAACTAAGAACAACTTTTGACAGTCATACTGCCCTTATCTGTCTCTTTAAAGTAAGGTTCTCATTTTTCTCCAGTGCAGACAATCTTTGATATCAGGATTGACCTAAGTTAGAGTCCTGAACTTCCCCGATGCACCACATCGTGCATGTCCTGGAGCAGCACATGGGACCCACATGTGCATTGGTAGAAAAGTGCCCTGTTCTTCTGTTCCAAATCAATGAAATCTAGCATCCTAATGATGTTGCTCAATTGCATAGTGAAATGTGAAGCGCTCATAACCCATCCTAGGGTTTATGTGCAGACACTGAACTTTTCCTCATTTTGTATTATAGCTACAGGGCAAAAACAAAACAAACAAACAAAAAAACCACATCTCTGGATCTGTTAGCTTTGTATCCAATTTTTCATAACTGATTGGCTTAATTGGTACGTTCCCAATTACACATGTCAACATCTGGCCTCCTCTCACTTCACTCAGTTTCCATCAACTGTTAAAAATATTATCTGAGTGCTAATTAGATAACTGAGTTAATTCAATTTGGATGAAATAAATTTGCCACCTAATGATACAGAAGAAGTAATGAGGCTTCAGATCAAAACTACCCAACAAGAGGATCCATACAGCTCACTGGGTGTTCACTGTTGTGGAACATGCACTGCAGGTTGAATTTACTCTGATCAAAATTATGTAGCTCTACTGTAATCTACAAACACAGATCTTCATAGGTCTCTCTTTCACAAATTTAACAAAAATTTCCACTAGATTATCAGAAATTAATTTGTCTATAAATTACTTAAATAAGTGTCTGCATTAAAAAAAATAAAAGACACATCATGAATGGAGGTTTTGAACCATAATTAACATAAAGTCCTTACGACAATTCTGCCCTATTTTATCTGTAAATTGGCAAATCCTGGATACATGGGGTGTTTGTTACTTAGAACTTTCTTTGTCCTTTTTTCACTTCTACTTTTATACCTTCTGCATTTTTCCTCTTTCCTGGACCAGGATAATGCAGTTTATTATAAGCTTAGACTGATAATATTCTTGTGCCTCTACAAACACACAAGTCTCTATCACTCTCAATTACTGAAAGTTCAGAAATTAAAGTGCAGAGATTTATGAGTCCAATCCCTCCAATGCACATTTTATTAGATTCCATGTTAAACTAAACTTTATTTCTCCTTTTCTATTAGTATTATAAGTGGTACACATAGTTGGCTTTTGTCAAAAACATATCCTCTAAATTAAATAAAACTTCATTAAAATTCCCTATTATTAACCCCAAATTATTGCTCTATAACAGTATTGTACAACCTGTGTTCCTTCCCATGGCTTCATCTAAGGATTTGCTAATTGACCCTTCCCATTTGGTCTAAAAGAAACCCATCTAGGCTCTGTGATCACTGCAGGTTAATAATCCGTGGCTTCTATGGTGCATCTTAGAATGGGTACAGGTGATTGGACTAATGTACACAGCTATGATTTAACAATAAAAAATAAAAATTAAAAAAATAATAATCCGTGGCTTCTGTGGCACTGACATTCCACTGGAAGAAATAATGACCCGGGTAGAATGGTTTACCAAGCATGAGAATGCTATGAAAGTTGTTGGATTATTTCTCACAGTGTCTTAAAATTTAGTCTAAAGAGTAATCGCTTTGGGTGCCTCTGAAAAATACAGTTTGCATATGTACCCCAAATTCTAATAACATATATATTTGGACACTGCTGTAAATCTTCTTAAAGCCCACCAAATCCAATTAAAAATGAAATTGCATGTGTATGTAAGACTAAATTGTCATTAAGAAACTGTTATTTTTATTCATATATTTATACAAACCAAGTGAAAGCATTTTCTATAACATGTCAACACCACTTTGAGACAGATTTGGGGGGCATTTCCACTTCCAGAAGTTTGCCCCCCGAAGAGTGCCTCCTACAAGCACTTTTTATAGGTATAATGTTCTACCACCAGGATAAGAAATCTGTACTTTCAATAAGTTTCTCCTCCTGCCAAGCTTTCAAGTGAATATGTAAAACTCTAGGATAAAGGGATTGGCAAAATCCTCATAGTCATGTAGACCGTTTCAAGTCAAGAAATTGATGGAAACAGGACAGTGCAAGGTGTGTTCTTAAATTGCAGGAGTATCAAAGACTGTACAATGAACTGCAGATGGGAATGCAATTTGTAAGTGTGAGACAAAAGATCTTAAACACACACCAATAGACCGCACCTTGCTATTCTAAGAGGGAGAACGACACGGTCAGAAGTAGACATCAGGAAGTGTGGATCGGAGGATGGGTTGGGCAAGAAAGCAGATGGAAAACTGGTTTACAGGACACTTGTAACTCCCATTTGGGAGCAAGCACTTAGGTAGAATGAGGGAGGAGGAATACAGGAAGCAGTTACAAGAGATAAAATTTCCAACGACCTTCTGGTCTTTGACCACACTCCACGCAGGTTTGGCCTGAAAGGGTTGCCTTGACGAGGGGTCATTCTTACTGCTTTTATCTTAGAGATTTGCTTTTTTCTCTTTGCCTCAAGATTGGCTCTTTGTTCAATGTGCCAAGGTTTTCTTCCCAAAGTTTTGAATTAAAAACAGGATAGGTATTTATATCCCAAAACACAAACAAATGCTTCCCCCAAAAAATCTCTCTTATCCAGTTTTGATTATTAGAGAACAGGCTTTTCCTTCTGCTTGCTTTGGCTGACTGCTCACCATACTTGACCTTAGGATAGAGACATTTCCCAAAATGTCACAAAAGGCAGGTTGAAAATGCCTTAATCTTGTCTGGTTCCAGTGGACCACTTGAACTTCTTTTCCAGCATTCATCTTTAATGTCACATTTTCATAAGTTGTGATGTATTGGAAAGAACTCTAAAAAAGAAATCAGAAAATGTTGATCTTAATCCCCTAGTCTTATTCAGATCAGCACACATTAAATATGTACCAGGAGCTGTTCAAAGTGCTGGGGAACAGGACAAATGAAACAGGATTTGTCTTTAGGAAGCTCATTGTATGAAATGAGAGAGAGACACACAGGGAAATGGAATTGTAATATGATGTGGTGAGTCCTGGGCCAGAGGTTGCCAAGTGGGGTTCTGAGAGCACAAGGAAGGACCCGAGTAGCTTTGTTGAAGGCTTCCAGAGAGGATGATGGCTGAGCTGAGGCTGAGATGAGGGAGAGAAAGAGCAGAGCAGTGGATGGTGGATGTTCTGTGCAAAGACAGCATTCAGCAGCCCTGACAGCCAGTCTAGTATATGCAGTGGAAACGCAAATAATGTTGCGCTTGCTCTAGGATAAAGCCCAGCCCCCTGCCAGCAGGGTCTTAGACAAGCCCACAAGCACCGGAAAACCAGCACCATGGGGTATCTTAGTGTCCTGATCAGGGCCTTTGAATTTATGCTGGAGACATGGGAAGCCATTGAAGGCGTTTAAACTGCTACCACTTGACAGCAGGATGAAAGACTAAATATACATATAAAACTAGTCAGACCATGTACCAAACAGAGCTGTGACCTGCAGCTTGCAACAACTCGCCCAGGAACCAACCCTTATGTGCAATAACCAGTCCAGGATGTAGCCCGCTGAAGGCAGGCTGTAAATACTTAGACGTCCATCGCTAGGAGCAATACAGGAAGCCAAACAGTAACATCTGTAAAATTGGCTCCAATGGGCCGGGATTTGGTTAATAAATGACCGTTTCCCTAATTTGAGTTGCTGCTTTCAACTCAGAACCAACCACACAAAGCCAAATGTGCTTCCTTAGCCAACCACACAGGCTGCCCTGCCATTAGCACGCAATTTTCTCAGACCTGTCACCTCCTATCAGGGCACACCCAGAACCTTCCTTTTTTCCCACTATAAAGCTTTCCCCCTCCGCTACCTGCCTGTGAGTCTCTGTGGAACACAAGTGATAGAGGCCGACTCCTTTGCTACAAGCTCTAAATAAATGGCTTCTGCTTTTCTCATGTGATTGGTCTGTGTTTATTTCCTGAAGGTCAAGAATCAATTATAAGCATTTAAGGAGTACAAATCTGGACACAGGGATATCAGACAGGAGGGATTCTGAACCAACAGTAAGATGATAAAAACTACTAACATGGATTAAGAATTTACTATGGCCCTGCATTCTGTTAATTACTTGCCTCCTAGAATCTCATTTATTCTTTAAAACAACTTCTGTTGAACGGACTACATGTCAACCACGTTTTAAACCAGAAGAAACTGAGAGCTAGGAAGATAAATACCTAGTTTATCTCACAACTGTTACATACAGTTAGTATTCTAAAATAGATCTTTCTGACAACAAAGCATGCACTAGATCAGTGGTCCCCAACCTTCTTGGCCTCGGGAACAGGTTTCACAATTTTTCCACAGTAGCTTCTCAGAAAAAGTGGGCAACATAAATCCTTCTCATGAGCAGTCTAAAGTAGGGCTCACATTCCTGTGAGACTCTCATGCCACCACTGATGTGACCAGAAGCAGAGCTCAGTCAGTGATGTGAGCAATGTGGGGGCAGTTGTCACTTTCCCTCTGTTCAACTCCTGCTGGGCGGCCTGGTTTCTAGCAAGCCACAGACCACACCAGTTTTTAGCCCAGGAGTCAGGGACAGCAGCTCTAGACATTCTGGGAACTGCTTCAAAACCAAAGTTGACACAGAGCCAGAGCTTAGACCAGTGTTTTCAACCTTTTTTTAGTCTCATGGCACACTTGAACCTAAGTTCAAGTGATCTGAGAAGATGTGAGGTATTGGAAAGAACTCTAAAAAAGAAATCAGAAAATGTTAGTCTTAATCCCCCCGGTCTTATTTAGTGCAGCACATTAGATATGTACCAGGAGCTGTTCAAAGTGCTGGGGAACAGTACAAATAAAATAGTATTTTCTTTGGGCAGCTCACTGTATGTAATGAGAGAGAGACACACAGGGAGACGGAATTGTAATGTGATGTGGTGAGACCTGACCACAATCACATCAGTATGTCTGATGCCAAGTGGTGTTGAACCTATGGTGAAGTATCCATGGAACACTTAAATTGTGCTGATCAAAGGGGGAAAAAGAGTAAAAAATATATATATATGTACTTCCTGTGTTTGAACTTCTTTTGAAAACAATTTAATTAATGATCTTTAAAAAATTTTTGCAGTGTACCTGAGATCTTCTCATGGCACACCGGTGAAAATCATTGGCTTAGACTAACTCTAAAACAACACAGTGAGAAAATACTTAGGAATTAAAATATCACAATCTGGTGATTGACAGGATATGGTTGGCAGTGGAGGGCTAGATAAGGAAGCCAATGTAATTTCATGTTCTGAGCGACTCTTACGATAGCACTTTTATCCCCAAAGGCCCCAACTGAACTCCACACCTGTAAACCCCAAAAGGGGAACCAAAGCATTTTGGGCCAACTTCTGATGCCTTGAGTTGGTCACCTAATCTCTCTCAATATTAATTGTATCTGAAAAATCAGAAGAATGCCTTGCCATATTCTTCTTAGTAAAGTATCTCAGGATCTCAGGAATGGAACTCACGGCTACTATGAAACTAATTTAGGGCTTTCACATGAAAGCTATAACCTAGTTACACCTAAGAATAGGGGGAAGGGGGAAAGGGAGGTGAGGGAGGGGGTAGGTAGAGGGCAGAGGGAGGGGGACAGATGGGATCACACCTGCAGTGCATCTTACAAGGATATATGTGAAACTTAGTAAATGTAGAATGTAATAACTAAAAAAACACCAGGAAGGCTATGTCAACCAGTGTGATGAAAATGTGTCAAACGGTTTATGAAGCTAGCATATGATGCCTCATGATCATATCAATGTACACAGCTATGATTTAATAAAAAAAAAAAAGAAAGAAAAAATGAAATGGGACTTTATGGACGGCGAAGCCAAAGTCACTTAAAAAGAGACGTACTAAGCAGTGTGTCGCTGAAACCCCATTTCAGGGGAAGGAGAGCTGTCAGACAATGTCACGTTCTTCTGCTACCCCTCAGACACTGTCATCGTTCTCTCTGACAGAGACAAACGAAGGAATTCTTATCTGCTAAAATTGTAAAACTCTAGAATACTGTTATGAATCTTTTCTGCTCCCCCCCCCCCACCGAAATGAAATGACTTTGCAAACAGAGTCTAATTTTTCTAGGGACCAACAATTGGTTTTCTAACATTTCAAAAGGTTGTCATTATAAATTTCTTTGAAACAAGTTACTTTCTGAAATTTTTATGCTGATTATTATTTTTAAATTCTATATCCCCTTAATCAGTTAAGATACATATATTTTCACTATTCACACAATTCACAGGGTTGTGTTAAGTTATTTGCCTTTCCTATTTGAGGTCTAGGTTTAGAATAAGCACATTTTCATTTCCACATCTATCTCATTGGCCAAAGCAGGTTGCAGGTCAGTTCAGATTCACGAGGCAGGCGGGGAGAATGACTTTCCTCTCTTGATGGGAGGCACTGCCCAGTGTCACTGCCAAGGGCCATGGATTAAAGACTGGCTGAATAATTGTGGTCACTTAGAATCTAAGTGTGCCTGGCATGTCCATTTTGCAGCATTTCTGAGGAGAAATCACTGATTTTATTTTTTCCCCAGTTTATAAAAGACATTTGAAACCACATACTTGAAATGGTTATTTTGCATTCCAGTGAGGTTAGGAATAATTCAATAATATCTGGTCTCATCATTAGCATCCAAAATGTTCTGGAAGTTTTAGCAAATGAAAATAATGAGAAAAAAGTATATAAGCCTTAAGTACTGGAAAGGAGAAAATAAAATTATTGTATCAGTATATAAAATGGCACTATGAAATAAATTCACTATGAAAATCCAAGACAATGATATGAAAAACTCGAGACACCTCAATAATTTGATTCAATACAAAATATCTGTGCAAAAAAGATTGGTTTTCCACTAGTGATAATCCATTGGCTATCGTATGTGCAATCTTTGCATTGTTTTTACTAAAATTATAAGAATTCATCAAGTATTTTATATAATAATATATTTTGAAAATAATATAGAAAACTAAATGAAGAGAGGACATTGCTCAAGAAAAGTTATAAAATAAACGTTCTGACATTTAAGCAAAATATCAACAGGGTATTTTTAATTATTTAAAATTATCTTTGAAGATTAAATGGTAAAGATTGTCTAAGATGACTTTGAAAAGGAGAAATAAACAGAATTTTCATTATTAGATAAAATAAAGCTACAGTAATTAAGTCACCTATCGCTGATACAGTGATAGATGGACAGATCAAAGGAAACACGCCCAAGCACGCAAATGTGTGTGTGTGTGTCACACATCTGCTTCACGGGTGTGTTAGTTTCTGTAATTGCTAAATTTTCTTTTTTCTTTTTTCTTTTTTTTTTAATTGTTAAATCATAGCTGTGTACATTAGTGCAATCAAGGGGTACAATGTGCTGGTTTCATATACAAACTGAATATTCTCATCAAACTGTTCAGTGTAGCCTTCGTGGCATTTTCTTAGTTATTGTATGTGGACATTTGTATTCTGCCTTTAGTAAGGGAGGGGGAGGTTCCGGTGGAGGGAGGGTAATGGGTGGGGCCACGCCTACGGTGCATCTTAGAATGGGTACAGGCGAAACTTACTAAATTTTCTATAATGAATATGTGTTATTTCTTTGCACATTCCCCAAATCTTGTCTTCACACACCAACTGTCTCTATGGTTCTAGCTCAGATACCCAGTCCAGCTCTTTGGCGCCACTAATCCATTACCCACTATATTTCACTATTAATTGTTCTCTTCGCCCATTTTCTTCTTCATTAGGCTTACTTTCCATGGTGACAGCATTTATAGACGTATCCTCCTACCACACTCACTGAAAAAGGTCAACAATGTCTCAACCAAAATTTCCTTTTATTCTGTTTTTGCAGTACAACAACAATTTGGCTGGAAGAGAAAGCTGTCATGATTGATCCTCCTACAAATGAATTACCATAAACTCACATGGATCCATAGCTCTTGTATAATAATTGTCTATAATATTTTCTTCCTTTTTCTCACACTCCTAATATTTAATATCTTCTCTCTCATCAAATTTTCAAAATGCTTTCCAACAGTGTATTTTCTCTTTAAAAATAGAAGTAATCAGAACAGAACCACTTCACCTTCCTCCCATCAAATCTGTGTTCTTAATTCCATCTTGTTATGAGAGTTTTCACATCCAAGTGTCTCTCCAAGACCAGCCTCTATCTTTTTGTGCATGTGACCACATTTCCTCTTTTGTTACACTTAAGACACTGATTTTTTCTTTTTTTTTTTTTTTCATTTTCGGCTGGGCTGGGCTTGCACCCCCCATCCCCGGTATATGGGGGTGGCGCCCTACTCCTTGAGCCACAGGCGCCACCCAAGACACTGATTTTTTTCCTTTCTGTTATGGCATTGCTGTTGACAAATAAACATGCTGTAATGTCCACTATTTGAAAAAGCAGCAGCTAGTTACAGGTCCAAGTTTCTTCTTCTCTTTACAGAAAATTCTTAATAACTCTTTAGTTGTTACAACCAGTCTTTGTCCTGTAGCACTCTGCTAAAATAGTTTTGTTTCTTACACCAACTATTTCATATTTCCAAATTCTAAGGTCAATTTTAATTTTTAAATTTTATTTGAATTCCCAGAAGCACTTGATATAATAATTCACCTTCTCTTTTGAGAAATATTTTCTTCCCCGGGCTCCAGTGAGGCCACACACTGCCAAGATTTTTCTGCTTACCCACTTACTCTTTATTATCTCCCTCTCTTTATCCTGGCCTCTGAACTTTGGAGTACCAGGCACAGTTTTCATCTTTTCTCCATCTGCATGCAGTCACTGGTTGATCGATCTTATCTAATTTCATGGATTTAGTTCTTACATTTTCATGAATTTCAAATTGTTTATACAGAGGGTGCCAAAAAAATGGAAACGCATTTTAAAAAAGAAAAAAAAAACTATATTAATATTGTAATACTTGATATATTCTCATAACAAGAGATGAATACAAATCTCATTGAGCACCTCCTATAATTGCAGAAGCCAAATATGACTTGAATATTACAAATGTAATAAAGTTTTTCCTTTCTCAAAATGTGTACATATTTTTTTTGGCATGCTTCATTTTTTTTTCTCTTCTTATGGCCATCTCAAACTGAACATGTCTATTATTTGCCTTTCCATTTCCTGTCTGCCCACCTTGACAACTCTTCTCTCCGAGTAGTGGCCAACACCATTTACCTCAGTCCTCAGGGCAGAACCTGGGACGCGCCACCTGATCCCGACGGTCCATCACACCTCACGTTCATTCTAATCCGTTGGCAAGTTGTTGCCTCTACCTTCAGCATGTATAGTTTGATCCTTGCTTATCTGTCTAACCTTAATTCTGACTATTTTCCTATAACTCGCTTTACCCCAACTATACTGGCCTTCTGGTAAAATTGTTTCTACCTCGGGCCTTCTTTGTGTATTCTCTCTCTCTTTTTTTTTTTTCCTGCCAAAAATTGAGCTTTCCCTGGCATTTGAAAGCTTGGTGTCTCACTTCATGTAAGTTTCTGCTAAAATTTTACCCTTTGTGATATCTTCCTTGACCTCTCTAACTAAAACAGCACACACGTTCCAGGCACCATCGCGTTGCCCTGTTACATTTTGCTTTGTAGCAGTTGTATCTTCATGGTATTGATTTTCTTATGCTTTACTTTATTTTAAAATTGTATTTCTCCCTCCCTGGAGCCCCATGATCATAAAAGTAGGGCATTTGTGAACTGTATTGCACATGCTGTCAACAATGTTTGCACGGTGCTCAGCAGCTATTTGCTAAGTGCTTAACTTGATGACAGTCCTAAGGTACGTCTATGAAAAGGAAGGGAATAGACAATTGTGCTTCATGTGGCTGAAGCTTTGCTAAGATTAGGAAAAGAGAATTAACATTGGAAACATTGTCAAGAGCATTTCCAATACATGAGATGATGAGGCCAGCTGTAATAGACTGAAGAATAAATTGGGAAATGAGACATTATAATATCTTATTTAGATAAACTTTGAGAAATCTTTCTGCTAAGAGCAAGCAAGGAATGGGTTCTAGCTTGCACAGAATACGGTGGTCAGAGAATCACTTACAATCGGTCATGCTTCCTTCTCTGCTTTGATTTGTTGGAAACATAGAACCAAATTTTGCTTCCCTGGAGAAAAATTGTGTCCAAAATTCTCTACTGAATTCACCTCATTATATTATTTTACTCTTCTCTCTCTTACGTTTTCCACTTCATTTTATTCAGCGGTTCTCTGAGTTTATTGTACACAGAAATCACCTGCAGAGCTTGTGAACACAGGTTGCCGAGCTCCACCCACAGAGTTTCTGAGTCAGCAGATCAAGGGTGGAGCCCAAACATTTTCTCACAAGTTCTGCCCACCTTGACGACTCTTCTCTCCAAGTAGTGGCCAACACCATTTACCTCAACGGTGAGTCTGGTGACCAAGGGCACTGAACTTGGAGAACCACAGTTTTAACTGCAATGTAAACACATTGTGATTTGGTGTTGACTCATAACAGGACAAGAATGAATAAAAAGGAACTGAAAGAAAGAAATGCCAAGGCAGAAAGGGAGTCTAAAGATACATCAACAGTATATAATAATTAAAGAGTCCATTATCTAGGACTGAATCTAGTCCATTATCTAGTCCATTATTCTGGGTCTGAATATTAAGGGGAAAGGCTCTGATACGGTGCCTTTAACATTTTTCTTTGAATTGCCAGAAGCTGAAACCCATTCTTTTAGCACTAACACATATTTAGTACCACAGTAGTGGGTCTGTGATAAACACCAGCTGAACCTTCCTGACAAATTATATCGCTATGGTTTTAGGGACAGCAATTCATCTGTGTCCCCACCCCAACGTTACTGTAACCAACATGTGGCTGCAGATGCCCAGAACTTCTTCCATGGTTTTAATTCCCCACCTAGGCAATCATTCTTCCCAACTTTTTCTTCTTTCTTCACTCCAATTTTCACAAATGTAAAATAAGATCAATGTGAAATAATAAAATTTACAAGTGCCTTTCTTTTTACATTTATAAGTACCACAAAATTTTGAGAGGCTTAAAATAAAGAATTTTCTTAGAATCACAAGAAACTTACGATGAAACTTTTACAAAAAACTTTGTTAGAGTCTGGCTGATACTAGACACTTAATAAATATTTGTTAAAAGAAAGAATAAACTAGTAAGTGAATCAATAAATGTTTTAAAGTCTTCATTCCTGACTATTTTTAAAATATAGATGCTTCTTAAATTGGCAAGACACTTTTCCTAGACAATGTCTTCAGTTACTACTTACATACCAGAAGCTTTCAAATCCTTCAGACTTTAGATACCTCTAGATTTCAGATGTCTCCTTGAATTTCAAAATCTTATGTGTTATGCCATCATTCTAACTGAATATACTCAGGGTATCCTGGTTTGCAAAACCATGACATTATTCCATAAATTTGACATTAATTATGCTTCCTATGAGAGCAAACAGCGTCAGCATCAATCAAACCACAGAAGCTTCTACATAAACTTTTATTTTTTACCTTGCACATTTAATCAGTCACCAAATTCTCATTTTTACCTTCAAGAAATATCTCAAAGCATGTGTTTGCTTTCTTGATCATGCCAACATTCTACTTCAAACCTCTTTATTTCTCTGCTTAAGTGTCATAACTGCTTTCTGAGACATTATTCATTGCTTATTCCATTTTTCTTCCAAATTGTCTCAGAATTTCCCCTCTAAAATAGAAACTTGCATCTTGTTGCTCCTTGTTTTAGCTGTTTGGGGTTCTAAAGTGCAACCTCTGTAGTTTTGTAGATTGTCCGTGATCTGATGCCACATTACTATCCCAGGAGAAGTCTTGCCTCCTCCTTTTATTTTATTTATGTTTATTTTATTCAATAAAGCATTCACATGTTTTCCAAAACCGAAAAGCTACCTGGAAGCTTATAAAGAAATATACTACTACTTTTTTTTTTTTATCTTCCCTGATCTTGGTATCTATTCCTCAGAAAAATATCTTTTAACTCTTAGCTGTTTCTAAATGACATATTAATGTTAATATTTCTTCATATTCTTTTTTTTTTACAACTTTTTACTCCAAGTAAAAGTAGATGATTTCTATTATTTTTCTTCTTCTCTCTCTCAAATCATTACCAAACTTTTCTTCCTGCCATTCCCAGCAGTAGCGTTACGCCATAACATTAGTTAAACGATGTAAACATAATGGTTTATAATTTTAGTACCTTATAAACATTAGTCACAGCTGAACTTCAGAATTAGGTCAAAATATTTACTTCCTCAGCTATGATTAATTTTCTTTCTTCAAAACTTTTTATTTTTCCACAAGATTAATTGCCTTACCTTTTACCTCTTTGGTGTTTTTTAAGTTTTATTTTGACTTTAATTGACAGACAATAATTATACGTGTTGTGGGCACAGTATGATGCTCTGATGCTGGTTCTCATTACAAAATGATGAAATCATGGCAGTTAGCCTATCCTCCATTTCAAATGTTTTTTATTCTCTTGTACTGAGAATGTTCATAATTCTTTCTTCTAGCTATTTTGAAATATACAATACAATGTTGTGAACTATAGTCTCCCCACAGGACAATAGATTGTCAGAGCTCACGTCCTCCACTCTGACTAGGACTTTGTACCTGTTCACCCTTGACCTGCACCCCTCCTCCCTCTATGCCCTCCAGCCTCCGCTGGAAATTCTGGAGTGGATTAGGGACAGGTACATAGAAAACCAAGGGGCTGAGCGTGACCTCACGCAAGTAGAACTATAACTCTTCTCAATGCACTCATCATAGCCGGTCCGTTTTAATTTTCTTAGAGATGTGCCCACAGGAGGTCACTGTCATCTGTTACCTGAACTTGATTCTTTTTTAGGTTTCCAAAAGAATTAAATGTCATTGGGAATTCTTTTAACCATCACCTTCAGAATTTCCTCTGTTCCTCATCTGAGCTCCCATAACAGATTTTAATACAGGCATGCAGCACATCATGACATTTCTGTCAACAGGGGACTGTGCACAGGGCAGCGGTCTCATGAGAGCATAATGGAGCTGAAAGATGACTATTACCTACAGACGTCTGGATGGTCCTGTCCCTGCCTAGGTCTAGCCTTGTGTCTTAGCTTAAAGTTTCTATAATAAAAAGTTTAAAAGAAAAAAATGTAAAATTTTAAAAGTATAAAAATGCTTACAGAATAGGATATACCAAAAATATTTTTATACAGCTATGCAATGTATTTGTGTGTTGGCTTATAATTAAAGAGTCTTTTTTTTTTTTTTTTTTTTTTTTTTTTTTTGCAGTTTTTGGCTGGGGCTAGGTTTGAACCTGCCACCTCCGGGATATGGGGCCAGCGCCCTACTCCTTTGAGCCACAGGCACCGCCCAAGAGTCAAATTTTTTTTCAAAGTAAATTTTTATAAAGGAAAAGAGTGATACTAAACCACAGTTGCTTTATTATTAAGAAGAAAAATACTTTTTAATAAATTTAGTGTAGCCTAAGTGCAGGGTTTGTAAAGTCTACGGCAGCACATAGGAGTGTCCGAGGCCTTCACACTCACTCCCCACTCACTGACTCACATACAGCAGATTTCCAAGTGGCGTGCAATGGTGTCAGAGGCGTGTATATTCTTTCTTATACACCAGAAGATTTTTTTTTTTTAATCATAATGTGAGTGTGCCACGGCTGTTTAACCATAGGTTCAAGTGTGCCGAGAGATAAAAAAGACTGAAAAACACTGCCCTGGGGCAACAGCAGCCTGCAGCAACCGCTTACAGAACGTGTTCTATACAGTCGCACCATGGTTAGATTTTCCTTAAGTCCACGTTAATATATTTTCTATTGAATGAATGCATCTGTAACCCCTCTTATGTGTTGAACTGCATTTTCACTTTTCCATTTCTATGTTGAAATACGTTTCGATACTTTTCTAGTTTGGATGTTTGTTTTCCCAAACGTCGCATTGAATTTGATCCCCAGCATTGGAGGTGCGGCCTGGCCTGGCGGGAGCTCTGGGGGCCATGGGGACCGGTCCTCACATGGATGGCGGGGCGCCTTCCCCACAGTAATAGTGAGTTCTCCCCTCTAGTAGCTCGTGTAAGAGCCGGTCATTTAAAAGATCCCAGGAGCTCCCTCTCTCTTGCTCTTTCTCCGTCACTGTGTCATCTCTGCGCAGCCAGCTTCCTTTTGTCCTGAGTGGAAGCAGCTGGGCTCCCTCCCTGGGCTCAGAGGCTGGCCTCATGTTTCAGTACAGTCAGCAGAACTGTGAGCCAAATACACTTGTCTTAAAAATTACCCAAACTCCAGTATCCTTTATAAAAACACAAATGAATGAACAAGACAGACTAATACTTAAGATTATGTTACAGTTGTCTAAAGCAGTGGGTCGTCCCCAACCTGATTGGCAACAGGGACCAGTGTCATGGAAGGCGATTTTCCCACAGACCAACTCGGGTGGAGCAGGGTGCTTGGGCCAGGAGGCGGAGCGCAGGCTGGGACGCAAGGGACGGTGAATGACACTTGGTTGCTCGACCACCACTTACCTCCTGCCATGTGACATGGTTCCTAATAGGCCATGGACTGGAAACCTTTGGCCGCAGGGAGAGGTTTTATGGAAGACAATGTTTTTATGGCCTGGGCATGAGGTGGTTGTAGAATGGGAGGGCTGAGGAATGGGACAGGGGGCAGAGCTGAGGTGGTGATGTGGTGTGGCCTGGTTCCCAACTGGCTGTGGATCATGGATGGGTACAAGTCCACAGCCTGGGGGTTGGAGACCACAGGCTGCCAGTCCTCACTTTGGTAACACCCTATGCAGGGTTCTAGCCTAGGAGCAATGGGCTACATCATCTAGGTTTGTACAGGTAAACTCTGTGATGTCACAGTCCTCAGAATATGTCCCTGACATTGAGTGAGTTATGACTGCATTTCTATTTGTCCATTTTCTATTTTGTATTGTACTTTTTGAGGTCCTTGCACTCGGGAGAACATATCTGCACTGAACTTTGTGTCCTTAATATGTCTCCTAGTTCTTGGTTCATGGCAGTGTGTTGCCAACCCAGTTTGGGGATGGAGGTGATTAAACCAAGGCTAAGAAGCTAATCTCCCTGAGAGCTACTTACTGAATCATGCTTCACAGAAAGCATCATCATGCAACAGAACAGTAACAGAACTAAGAGCTAACATTTACTGAATATTTACTACATGCCAAATTATTCTTTTACTTAATCCTGACCTCAGGCAGGATTGTTAACTAATATTAATATTGTTTTACAGATGACAAAACTAAATTGTGAGGAGGTTAAGAAATTGGCCTGAGGTTTGATGGTTAGTGCAGTAGTGAGCCCGCCAATAGGAAACAGTGGCAGGATTTGTTTGTATACGCAGGGACTACTGCCTGGTGTTCAGGGACACCATAGGAATACTGCAGGAACCTGCAGCTACTATTAATGAAACTGACATCATCCCTGCCATTAGTAGTCCTCTGACACAACTCTTAACAAGGAGGTTTTTCAGAATCAAAAGAGGACAGAGAGATTTGTGTAGATTACAGGCGTCCCAGAGAAGAACATAATCTTTATGTCAAGGGACATAAACAGCTGTAGATAGATCCACAAAAGAGAAGCACGGGGATAAATATACTACGGAGCTTCATGCTGGCTGGTCTCACTGGGGGCAGAGACTTCCACAGAGGTGGCCTCCTGGGGAACAGAGTAGGGTGGAGAAGGAGCAAAGGAATCTAAGGCCACAGAACAAAGGTAGACATAGCTTGATGCATGGAAGGTACCCAAGTGTCTGGCTACAAAGCTCATGAGCTCACTACGGCCCTTAGGTGTGATACGTGAATGGTACCCACGCATCTGGCTACAAACCCCATGAGCTCACTACAGCCCTTAGCTGTGATACATGGATGGTACCCAAGTGTCTGGCTACAAAGCCCATGAGCTCACTACGGCCCTTAGCTGTGATACGTGGATGGTACCCAAGCGTCTGGCTACAAAGCCCGTGAGCTCACTACAGCCCTTAGCTGTGATACGTGGATGGTACCCAAGCATCTGGCTACAAAGCCCGTGAGCTCACTACGGCCCTCAGCTGTGATATGTGGATGGTACCCAAGCATCTGGCTACAATGTCTGTGAGCTCACTATGGCCCTTAGCTGTGATACGTGGATGGTACCCAAGCATCTGGCTATAAAGCCCATGAGCTCACTATGGCCCTTAGCTGTGACACATGGATGGTACCCAAGCATCTGGCTACAAAGCCCGTGAGCTCACTACGGCCCTTAGCTCTGAAGATAGGAAGAGAGTCGTGTAGGGACATAGTGTCCACGTCTGGTTAGTTCTGGGGGGTGGGGGGATCCTGGG
>CAUYPK010022230.1:0-12700 GCA_963574355.1 Loris lydekkerianus
AGAGGACTTTAACAAATGGAAGAACATACCATGCTCATGGCTGGGAAGAATCAACATTGTTGTTAATTTTTTCTTTAATAAATAAAAGGATTACATGCTAAAAATAACTAAAAATATATAGTTTAGTAAATAAAACCAGTAAAAAGAGTCATTTATTGCCCTTATCAAGTATTATGTATGGTACACGATTGTATGTTCTGGATTTTTATATGCCTGGCAGCACATATGTTTGCACCAGCATCACTACGAGCACACGAGTAATAAGTTACGCTCCAATGCTGCCTTTGTATATGCCAATAACAGCCAAAATGAGAGGCTAATGAGAGGTGATGACTATGAGGTCAGTAGGAAATAAAAATGTTTCAGCTCCAGTGTCGTGGGACCGGCATTGTACCTATGTTATTGACCAAGAGTCCATTATGCAGTGAATGGATGTGTGACTATGATGTCACACATTTCAGCCAATCTAGGAGAATTAGGTGCAGTATTTTTTCACCTATGTTATGATTTTCTTTCACTGATTTATGTATATTTATCAAATTATTCATGTTTGTATCTACATATGTTTGCTTATTCAACAGGTGTTTATTGAATACCTTTGAGGTAGGTTAATGCTACTAAGGCTTGTGAGATAGACAAATATGATCCCTTCCTGTTCCATTGGAGTTTGCAGAATAATAAGGAAGAGATTCTCAAAAATAGGCTATGTGATAGGGAGGATCACAGCCACAAGAGAGGAACAATGAAGGACTGTCATTTTCAAGGACTGATTCTCTGTCACCAATATTCGTGAAAACTTTCTATCTCTACACAGACTGGTATTAACTTTTTTATTTTGTAAAATGAGAACTTCATGAGAATCCATTTTTACTGTTTGGCTGAAAATTCATAATTAGTTCTAATACATTAATGGAAGTCACAGCATCTAAGAAATAAACTGAATACCTTCAGCACTGCCAACACCTGCTGGTATGGTGGGTCCAAGGTGCTGACCATCAGAGTCCAGAGAAAACGGTAATAACATTTTTAGAAGTTACATAAGCTAACTCCTGCATGCAATCAGCCTATTAACATGCATGTTTCTTTTGTCTTTTAGTTTCTTTCAGGTGAAAACACATGAATAGTTCTTTTATCCTTGAAGTTAATACAGCACTTGTAAATATGGCACATTTAAACTTCAAGAGTTCCCTTAGAGTTCAGAGCCCTGAAAGAGACTTCGATCTTGCTCCCCAAGTCATCTCCAACTGAATCTAAACCTCCATCTAATAAAACAAGTTATTTAACAGGGTCCTTTAACAGATGCTGAGCTCCTTTGCAGGTCAAAACTCATTGGCTTTCAGTTCCCAAACTGATATTCCTCTTATCATTGTGGGTTTTCTTTTTTGATGACATTCATGGACTAAGCAGGGAAAAAAATCACTTTTCTGTTGAGACAAGATACAGTAAATATCATGACAAAATGAATGACAGCATTTTAATGAAAACCACTGTTTGGCCTCCATTTTGAGAAAATTGGACTTGTTATAACACAAATGTTTTTATTGATATGGATCCCATATCAGACATTTGCTACGTTGTCAACCATGAGATTTGCTGGAGTTTTAAGGTTTTCCCTGGACCCATCAGACCTTTCTGGAATTAATACTTCATATTTGTAATAGGACCTTCCATAAGATGCATATTTCATTTCTCGTAAATCACAATAAAGCAGCCCAGGCTTTGTCAGCAGAGTGTCCACTGGAGTCTTTTATCTGTAAGATAAATAGACTCTCTATTTTATGGAAAATGAAGTATGTTGTTAGTCTCTTGGCACCTTCGGTAACCACTCTCCCTGTGGTCCCCTTGCAGCCTGTGATAAACTGATCACAGGTGATTACAGCAAATCTCTTCAGAGGACACATTTCTTCCTAAATTTGACAATAATACTTTTGGTCAGCAGCAAACTTAATAGGTATGAACTCATAGAATTTTATAGTACTAGAGCAGAAGATTCCTAGAATTTATCTTGTCCAAGCTCCTTGTTTGATGAGTGAGTGAACTGGTTCCCAGCAGAGTAGTCCACACTCCCAAGGCTGGTGAGTGACAGGTCAGATGAAGAATTCAGGTCTCTGACTTTGAGTTTAATCTGGCCCTTGACAATGCCTTCTTTTTTCATACAAATCACATAAATTTCACTGTTAAGCTGTTTGCAGTGATCTGGTGCTTTTTTTCTTTTTTGAACAGCTCACACCTAAACCCTCAAAAACCCTATTGACTCTGCCTTTAAAATAGATCCTGACAATGACCATTTCTCACCTCACTGCAATAGGCTGGGTCAAACTCAGCACTATCGGTGTTTGGGGCTGGGTAATTTGCTCTCGTGAGGGTTTGTCCTGTGTGTTGTAGGAAGTTTTGCAACATCCCTGGCCTCTACGCCATAGATGCCAGTAACATTACTCCAAATTGTGAAAGCCAAAAACATCTCCAGACATTGGCAAATGTCCTTCTGGGGCAAAAATTCCTCCCCATTGTGAACTATTTTAAAACATAAAAGTTCCAACGTACGTTTCAACTTTTCACTCTCTTGATCAAAACTGTCCAGTAGGTTTCTATCTCTCTCGAAATTAAAGAACAATTCTTTTCCTTGTTCATAAGAGTCTACATAGCCTCACTGTGACCTCTTAGACCTTGCTTCCTGGACTCTGTCCTTATTGCTCAATCTGCCCCAGTCACAGGCTTCCCTGCTGTTCCTGCAGGGCATGGGCTAGTCACACTCCAAGCTCTGGCCCTTAGCACCCACCAGAAATATCTATAAAATTCCCAAAATACCTGCTCTGTGTCTATTGTGGACTGAATGTATCTACTCCCCCAGAATCTGTATGTTGTTGTCCTAACCCCCATTGTGATGGTAGCACAAGGTAGAATCTTTGGGAGATAATTAAGTTAGATGAGATCACAAAGGTAGAGCCCCTTTAGCTGAGATTGGTGTTCTTATAAGAAGAACGAGACCCAGAGTTCTCTTCTTCCCCACAAGCAAAGAGCTCATATGAGCTCACAGCTAGGTAGTGCCTGCTTACCAGCCAAGAGAGGAGGCCTCAGAGGGAATCTATTTTGTTGACACCTTGATTCTGGTCCTATCAGCGTCTAGAACTATGAGAAATAAATCTACATTTTAAGCCACCCAGACAACAGTAATTTTTTATGGCAGACAACAGACTGAGACAATATCTTTCTTTATAATTGTCAGATCTTGGCTCAAGTCTTTCACTCCAGCATGGAATATGCTGGAATACTCTGTTTTCTTTCCCTCTTTCTGTTCCTTTATCACGTTTAGTCTCTCCTGACATTGCACACACAATTCACCCAGTTACTTCTTTATTTTCTATTTCATACCAAAATATAAAACCTAGAAAGGCAGGAATTATTGGACCATTTGTTTTGCACAGAATTTTCCCCAGCTTTGAGCGATGCCTCCCTCAGTAGGTGCTTAGCAAATATTACATGGGTGAGTGAATGGAATGAGGATATGTTTAAGATTTTTAAAACATTAAGATTCTTTTAAATTACATTGTTAAACATTACAGTATAACAAAATAGTATTAAAAGTGAATGATTTTAATTGAATTTTGCGACATAAAATTTTTTTCCCCCTTTGGCCTTTATCTAAAGTAAAATTTCAGATTTAACAGGCTTATTGACAATATGCTACAATAAATATTCCACTAACAAGCAAGCAGTTTTCCAAGTGGGAGTGAAAACTATGGCATGTAGCACAAAGCAGTTACCCTTTAAGAAAACCAAATAGAAAATAAAATAATTAAGAGTAGGTCTAGAAGGATTCTTACATTAATAAGACTCAGAGGGGGAACAGTGGCTCAAGCCTGTAATCCCAGCACTCTGGGAGGCTGAGGCGGGTGGATTGCCTGAGCAAGAGCAAGAAAAACAGGAAAATTAGATAAATGTTGTGGTGGATGCCTATAGTCCTAGCTGCTTAGGAGGCTGAGGCAGGAGGATTACTCGAGCCCAAGAGTTTGAGGTTGCTGTGAACTATGACAGCACTACACTCTACCCAGGGCACAGAGAGTGAGACTATGTCAAAAAAAAAAAAAAAAAAAAAAGAAAGACTCAAATTTGGATGTAAAATATGATCACACCCATGTAGATGATAAAGCAGGTCATTATTAGTAAAGAAACAAGTAATTTCTTGGATGAAAACTTAGACAAACTTAACAGTGATCAGTACAGATGAGCAGTGATGTAGGCAGTTGCTATGTCTATACTTTCTTATCTTTGTATAGTAAATGTGGGTAACTTCATTAATAATAAGGTAATAAAGGTTGATGGGTTGCTCCATAATGAATGGCATCTCCAATTCTTACCCAATTGACTGTCATCCATATGGAGATCTTCGCATGTGCTGGATACCTATTACCTATTTATAGTGCTTATTTTAAATATTCCCAAGAACTCATCTTCGTGTTCTAGTTGACAGTTCTGCATTCATAAAATGTCATTCCACTCCTTGCTTTGAGAAAGACTGATGAAAAACCCAAGGGAAGAGAAAGTTAGTTTACATTGCACCATACGGAAAGGGGAAAAGATTCAAATCCAGGGCAGATTAAGCAACACATCAAAGTTTCTCTTTTAAGTGTTAATTTTGCATGAGACCTGGTAAATGATAACGTAGATGTTAGAATGTGTTACCTGTTGAACTGAAAAAAAAAATAAAAAATAAAAAATTCTATTACGGTTTGCCCAGTATCACATGGTCTAATCAAGCTGTGGTTTAAGAGATTTAGCTCTTAGGGCAGCAAAGGGATGAGGAAGTTACTCCCCATACTCCATCTAGGCCCTTATCATTGTTCTTTACCATTGGATTTAGCCTGAGGATACTCAGACAGTTGCCTGGGGCACACACTTCTTGCCCTTTTAAAACCTCAGATCTCCACAAAGCTTCCTCTGCTTTGTGGAACATGCCATGTGCTCAGAATGTCTGATGGGGAGACTGTGTGGGCTCGCTATGAGATTTCAGCAGGGCCAGTTTGTTGCTTCTTGAATTCCACATTTTGCATTTATATTTCTTAGTTTTGTTCCCTGTCTTGTAAAGGGAAGAGGAAAAGAAGAATCACTGTGTCAAGAGCTGATCAAGTCCAGCACACTCTGTGGGGGGGGTACTTGGTAGGTGGTGTACTAGATCAGCAAATGTCCCGACACTAAAGTCACTGTTCCTGATTCAATCATGGTAGCTTTCTAAGAGTTCACGCTTCTATGTAGACATGTGACCATGGAGCAAAGAAATATGAACTCATATGCTATTTACTTACCCTTGCTGTGGTCAAGAAGGAATTTCAGGGGAGGTAGACTTGCCAGATAAAATATAGGGTGCCCAGTTAAATTTGAATTTGGGGTAAATAATAATATTTTAGTATAAGTAGACCTTTTGCAATATTTATTTAGTATAAGGAGGATGTGTTTATACTAAAACATTTGTTTTTATATGAAATTCAAATATAACTTGAACCTTTAATTTTTATTTATTAAGTCTGGCAACTCTAATGATGGAGGAATTTTGACTGTTCCCTTTAAATTTTCCATTTGCATTTTCATCCATAGCTTCCCTACATTTTAATGATCCTTAATAAATTCCTAAAGTAAAATATACCTATTTTCATTCCTGGTCAGTGTTCCTTTGCACTATTTAAATTCAGGAATAAATTCCGCAAAACCTAATTCATTTCGGATTTGCATTTTTTAGTAATAAAAATTTATCTTAAATTTTTTACAGCTTCAAAATATGTTAGCTGTAGCAGTGGCTGGAATGAACATAATCTTTTAAAGATACAATCACATCTGCTGACAATTTTCTTTTACTATGTCTTATCAAAGTAAAAAATAAGGTACCAGACCTCACAGAAACCCCAGTGGTGGTTGGTTCAGGTCCTTTCATGAGTATCTATACTTTCTCTCTCTGGTCTAGCTGAAGTTCAAGTCTTGCATTATCATGAAGTACACAAAGCACACTCTCAGGTTAGAGCAGAGTAAATAGCTATTGAGAATTTGCCCATCTACATACTAAACAGGATAAGGGCAGGTCACTAGGTAGGCGTCTAGAGTTCCAATATTTCTAAAGGCTATAATTATGTTATGGAGGTAAAATGCAATAAAAGAAAAGGAGCACCACGAAGAATATTGTATTAACTAAATCTTCCCTGGGGGCGGGGGGGGGAAGAGTGTAGCTATTACGTCTATTACGTCTGTTCTAAAGAAATCTTCTGATAGTTTCTGTGTGAAGAATGAAGAATATTCTAAGGGGCATTCTAAACATCCAGTTAACTATGAAATTTTTATTTTGCTTAGTGAATTCATACCATTTCGGGCCCAAATAGAGTTCTGGGTCCAATAGAGAAAAGACTGGAATTTTATAACCAATCACCATCTTTCTTGGCCCTTTCCCTACTTTTTCTTCAGCATTTCAAAGGGAAATGTATAATAAATAATAATAAAATACATGCTGAAACAAGTATTCAGTTATTTGCCATTCATGATCATCCCTATAACTTTATCTCCTTACTTAGAAAAACATTAGACCCAAATTACACAATTTTCTTAATTAAGGAAAAATTATGACAAGATAACCCAAGAAACACAGGAACCCCCCTTTGCTCTAATCCAGTCCACCAAATGTTTTGAAGCAGAGTCCTCAAGCTTCTCTAGTTAACACAGACTAAAACACAGACTACCCTCGAAGACTCCTTAAAGCAGGTATTATTGGGCTTTTCTCCCATAGTTGCTCCTTGGGTGGACCTGAGATTGTGCATTTATGTTATAAAAATATTTTCTATTTTTAATTGACACATAATTGTACACATTTGGGGGAATACAGAGTGATATTTCCGTACATGTACACAATGTATAATCATCAAATCAGGAAAATTAACATATCTATGACCTCAAACATTTATCATTGCTTTGTGTTGGGAACATTCAAAATCCTTTCTTCTCGCTATTTGAAACACCATAAATTACTGTTAACCACAGTCATTGTACAGTGCTATAGAACGCCAGAACTTATTCCTCCTATCTGCCTATAATGTTGTAGCCCTTAACCAACCTCTCCCTATTTCCCTTCCCCTCAATGCTTCCCAGTCTAGAAACCACTGTGGCACCTAAGATTATGCATTTCTAACAGGTTCTTAGGAGGTATTGCTGTTGCTAGTCTGTGAATGGTAACTTTGAGAGCCACTTTCAGAATCTGATATCCTAAATCCATCAAGGTCCACCCTTGGCTAGGAATTCTGTTAATTCAAGTTTGTTTGTTTTTGTTTTTAATCTTCTGCTCCACTGCATAGCTTCACAAGTATTTTAAGATTTTTTTGTAGGGCTAAAGACCAGAGTTACAATTGCATATGTAATTAATGTTTGATGAATTGAAAAAGATTATATTCCATCAGCCATAGAATTATTTTAAATTCCTTCAATGGATATCTCTTTGTCTTAAGGCAAAAGATACGCTGGCATATATTTCTAAAAAGAGATGATTGTGACATGGTTTTCTGGGTTGATTATGAAGATTCAGGGATTGTCAGAAACTTCAAGCGGCTGAAAGTAAAAGTTTGTGTAATTTAAAAGAGATAAAATTATGCATAGCAAGTTCTATGGGGATTTGTATGACATTTTCTAATCTCAAAATCTTTCAGGAGCTTCTTTTTTGCTTCCATGCTACTTTTTATAAATTTCATTTTGGGCTTCTATTGCCTTAACCAGAAGCTTTTATGTTTTGAACTTGGAAAGAGATTTCTGACTCCACAGGGAATTATTTTTCACACTTAACAATGTTTGATATTGTAGATAAAATGTCATACCTTGAAAACCCCATTTTAAGTTAGCCTGCCTCTGTGACTGAATGGTCTTTGAAATTAACAAGAATGTGATAAGGAAAGAAAGCACAGGGGACTTCAGCTTACAGGAACATTTTTACTATTTGATCATTTTGGTGAGCTTCCAAAATATATTAAGGGTCTTTTCTATTTTTAGATACTTAATTGATATAAACTTGAAATACCCTTGACAGGATTATTGCTGATACTTTTTTGTCTGATAAAATTAAAGCAAATAGATGGTAAAATTTCTCCCCTGAGTTGCCCCTCAAGAATATGTCTTCTATTATATCCTCATTGGGAAAAACAGAAGGTTTGTTATGTGTGTATCTGCTTACTAGCTACCATCTTACAGGGAAAAAAGCAGGAGGAGGAAGGGAAGGAGGAGGAGGAGGAAGAAGAGGAAAAAGAAAACAAGGTCCAGATTTTCCAGCGGGGATCTGACACTGTTACTTTTTCTCAGACCAACACAGATGAGAAAATCTACTTGTTAATTAAATGCACATATGACTTTATTTATAAATTTTAGACTGAGATTTAGAAATCCTCCCAAGCTAACACTTGGGAGGAGAGAGAGCTGGAGACTCACGGAGACTCGCCAAAATGATCAAATAGCAAATATGTTCCCGTAAGCTGAAGTCCCCTATGCTTTCTTTCTTTATGACATTTTTGCTAATTTCATGAACTCTGGTGTTGGACTTAGTAGTACAAGTTTCTTACTAGATAGGATTTGAGTATTTTTAAGTCTATTTCTCCAAAATATAATTATTTTAAATAATTTCATATCCGGGCTAAAAGGTATGTTTTCTTTATGAAGCAAGGATGGGAAATGTAACTCTTTGAGCATTCAAGAGAATGACCACTGGGTATCTTAAAAATAAATCCAAACAAAGTGGATAAAATCTTTTTCTTTTTTCTTTCTTTCTTTTTTTTTAATTTATTTTTATTTACTTATTTATTTATTTTTTGAGAGACAGAGTCTCAGTTTATCACCCTCAGTAGAGTGCCATGGCATCATACAGCTCACAGCAACCTCCATCTCCTGGGCTGAGGCGATTCTCTTGCCTCAGCCTCCCGAGTAGCTGGGACTACAGGAGCCCACCACAACACCTGGCTATTTTTTTGTTGCAGTTTGTCTGGGGCCAGGTTTGAACCTGCCACCCTCGGTATATGGGGCTGGCGCCCCACCAATTGAGCCACAGGCCCTGCCCTGCATAAAATCTTTATCATTTTTATTTTAATGTAAAATGCTCTACAGCATTGTAAAGTAAGCAGCTCAGTTTTGACTCCAGATACATTCTTTTGTAGTTTGCCTTGACCTTTTCCTCCTAGTTCCTGGGAGATCAGTACTCTTATGAAACTCTGGAGTGCTCAAATGCCAAACTATTCTTGAGGCACAGGCTACAAAGTTATTCCTTCATCTTTTTTTTTTTTTTTTTTTTTCCATTTTAATTATCTGTCTTCCTCTCTTTATTCATTAAATCAGTATGATTGATTTCCCATGGATTCTTGGATGGAACAACTTTATAAATTATTTCAGATTAAGGTAGAGAGTACAAGTGGGCAAAATCACTCCATGAAGAACGTGTACTCTAAGAGAAAGGAAGAAGGGACTTCAATGTAAGCCAGTGTAATGTGTAATGGGACCTTTCTTAGGCCTGTGTGAAATACCTTACATGGGAGTCAGAGGCAGCCTTATGTCTAATGCAGCCTGAAACTTTGGAAAGAGTCCCATTGGGGACATACGGGTATCTATTATTTCTCAATTGACTCCATTTGCTTGGTCTATCTTTCCCCAAAACTGATCTAATGCAGGTTACTTAAAGCAGTGAGGTGCCTTTATTCCAAAGCCATGTATTCAAAATTTAATTGTTATAAAGAGTACAAAAAGCTCAAATTGCCTGCAAACTGCAAGGGTAATTATACTGAAGAAAAGTTAATCTTTATTTAACTTTCCTAAACTGTATTCACAGCACTGAAAACTGTCATAACCTCCCGTTTCAGAATAAGTGGATTATTTATTTGTGATAATGGGCACATGTGCTCATTAACATACTGTCACAAACAGCTGTGTGAAATGTATTATGTGTTCTGTGACATAAATAAGGTGCTCAGGGTGAGGCTGTGGTTAAAATATAGGCCCAGGGAAGAACAGAAAAGCAATAAATGCCTTTTAATATAGTTGCCTTGTCTTGAACTCTAAATTTATTTCTACATTATTAGTGTTTCTTATATGAAAACTATAGGTACTACTCTCATGGACTATCGACAGAAAAATTCATTTGGAAATTTTTCTTTTTTCTCATTCTTAGTGTTTTTCTGGCTTGGTTTTATTTTCTGGTAAATGAGGAGATGGAGATTGTGTAGACACACGGAGGAATTTATAGTAAAATCTGCCTACCTCTCCGTAAGCAGAGAGCAGAGTTCATCTGATGGATGCCCTGAACTCATTCTAGTTCTAAGAGTTTCCAAACTGTTGAATTTAAAGATGATCTAATTCAACTTCCTCATTGCACAGATGAGGGAACTGAGGTTCTGAGGACTTAAAAGACATGAAGTAATAAAGCCAGGACCTCAGGCTAGATTTCCAAATTCCCAATTTGATGTACTTTTCACTAGAATAGGCCATCCTATAATTAGTTTGGTTATTCCAAAAAGATGTGAAGAGAAGGAGCTTACGGGACAATCAGGGTACCAGGCTGGGATCTTTATTAATATAATTTGTAGTAGACTTAAACATGGACTGTTATTTCGCAATTTCTATTAATTTGAGCAAGGTTCCAGATGCTCTTTTTGAGTGAGTGGCTGGTTTGGATGAAATAAGTGTATAACAGTGACACAGTTCACTGAGCAAAGTAACAAACTTCAAACACAAGGTTTAGGAAAATTGGGTATGGAGCGGTACCTGTGGCTCAATGAGTAGGACACTGGCCCCATATACCAAGGGTGGCAGGTTCAAACCCAGCCCTGGACAAACTGCAACAAAAAAATAGCCTGCTGTGGTGGGCACCTGTAGTCCCAGCTACTTGGGAGGCTTGAGGCAAAAGAATCACCTAAGCCCAAGAGCTGGAGATTGCTATGAACTGTGATGCCACAGCACTCTACTGAGGGTGACAAAGTGAGACTCTGTTTCAAAAGGAAAATTGGATATGCAGGAATAAGGCAAATAAAACCACGGGGAAACAATGAAGTCAGAAGCTATTCCACGTTACCTTCACTGGAATATTAGGTACACAGAAGTAGAAATAGTTCTATCCACTGGGGTTTGTGGGGATCAATCTCCCCAATTCTCAATATGAGAATATTTGTTATATACAATTTAGGTGTTCGAGCAAGAATGTTCCCAATACAAAAAAGTTAAGGAAGCTAGCAAAGTTAAGGCTGCTGTCATGAGAAAAATAAAGGCTGAAACACAATTTAGGGAGCATTTTTGAATAAATAAATGCTGCTACAAAGGAATAAGGGCTCTGACCAGAAAACATGCGTCTCGTCTACATTTTCGCACAAAGTGACTAAGAAGCAAAAATAGGATTCAATAGCAGTGAGAAAATTCAGTTTTTACAGTGATTAAATATTGAAAAGAAGACACCCAGGGATGTTGTAGAATCTCTAGCCCCAGAGATTATTCGAAATGAACTTGAAAGTAATTTGACTGAAATGATTTAGGTACACACTTGTCTGAGGAAAGGGTAGGCTGAATGACCCACACTGAGACTTCTTCAAGGCCTTTAACAAGCAAGGGTTCCATCAGATGCTGCTGCCAGCACCACTCCAAGCACATAGTTTAACAATACTTGCTTCATCCTCTCAAGATTCTTAGATGACTCTCTATTCCCCTGTTGATTCTCTGTGTTCCTTTATGTTTATGAAAAAAATCCAACTTAGATTTCCAGGCCCATGAGAAACATTGAGATGGACATTAAGACGCTGCAGGGATTCGTGATTTTAGGTGGCAGTTTTATTGACTTGCTTCTGCAAGGGGGATTTACCTATTTTAAAACCACCTGAGTTTTATTCTAAATAACTTTCCCAACACTGCTCTGAGTTGATTTTTTTTTTTTATTGTTAAATCATAGCTGTGTACATTAGTGCAATCATCTGTACCCATTCTAAGATGCACCATAGATGTGACCCCACCCAATACCCTCCTTCCACCAAAACCTCCCCCCTCCCTTCCCCTTCCTTGGCCCTTTCCCTATAGTCTTGTGCTATAGTTGGGTTATAGCCTTCATGTGAAAACTGTAATTTAGCTTCATAGTAGGGCTGAGTACATTGGATACTTCTTCTTCCATTTCTGAGATACTTTCCTAAGAAGAATATGTTCCAGCTCCATCCATGTAAACATGAAAGAGGTAAAGTCTCCATCTTTCTTTAAAGCTGCATAGTATTCCATGGTGTACGTGTACCACAATTTGCTAGTCCATTTGTGGGTCGATGGGCACTTGGGCTTCTTCCATGACTTAGCAATTATGAATTGGGCTGCAATAAGCATTCTGATACAGATGTCCTTATTATATTGTGACTTTTGGTCTTCTTGGTATAAACCTAGTAAAGGAATTATAGGATCGAATGGCAGGTCTATTTTTAGGTCTCTAAGTATTCTCCAAACATCCTTCCAGAAGGGACGTATTAGGGGGCATTCCCACCAGCAGTGTAGAAGTGTGCCCTTTCCTCCACATCCACGCCAACATTTCTGGTTTTGAGATTTTGTTATGTGGGCTACTCTTACTGGGGTTAGGTGATATCTCAAAGTAGTTTTGATTTGCATTTCTCTGGTGATTAAGGATGATGAGCTTTTTTTCATGTGTTTGTAGATTTTGCGTCTGTCTTCTTTAGAGAAGTTT
>CAUYPK010022231.1:0-29945 GCA_963574355.1 Loris lydekkerianus
TCAGTAGGTTAAATGCTTTTCAATATTTATTGCTAAAGAAAAACTGTAAACTAGCAACAACAACTTTAAAACTTTAAATAAAGTGCAGAAAACTGTAGCTTAACAGGTAATCAAGCTAAATCACAATCACCAAATCAAATAACCTGTATGACCCGAGTATAAGCTGAGTTCGGGTTTTTCAGCACAAATTTTGTGCCGAAAAAACTTGGCTTATACTCGAGTATATACAGTAGTATCCTTTATAACAACACAGATGGAACTGTAGACCATTCTTCTAAGTGAAGTTTCACAAGAATGGAAAAACAAACACATTTACTCATGCTTAAATTGGAACTCATTCAACACCTGTGCGCACATTTGGTAGTAAAACTCAACAGAAAGAAAGCAGGTGGGAGGGGGACATTCCACCTAACAGGTGCAGGACACACTATGGGGGGAACACTTGTAACTTTGACTCAAACATGTCATGTCACCAAAACATTTGTACCCCTATAATATTTTGAAAGTAAAAGAAAAAGAGAGACATCTACATATAGTAAGGGGGTTAAGAGTTCCAGCTACTGGACCATGTATTTCAGGAAATATGCTACAGATAAAAGATCAGGACTACAGAAGGTTTTGAAGCAGTGATCATTTTCTAGATTTGGTCTGTAGAGTAACCAGGAGTCTAATAAAGGTTGGCACTTTTCAAAATGCTGTGAACAGGCTTTTAAACGATCATCTTTTATCATCAGATCGTATTATTCATGACTGATCTTTGTAGCCCTACCTAGTTTATAGCTCAGTTCAAGAACACTTACTAAGTGTCAAGTTAACATGGCAACAGTTCATGAAACAGTGTCTGATGTCTAAGAGTTTGCAGACTGTGTGCAGAGATGGGGAAGTACTCGAAAATCATTAACACAGTGTAGATAAAGGCCATGAAAAGTATGCCAAATAAAGAAAAAAGGAAAAGAAACCTATTGAAAATGCTTACTTTGGGCAGGGCAAAAAGCAGTCCTGGACCAGGCTGACCCCTGTGTGTGGTGTATGCAGGTCCCTCGGTGGTGATGCTCTGTCACACTGGATCTGGTCCATGTAGCCAAGAGGGATCTTGCCACATGTGGGAAAGGAAAGGGTGTCTGGTGGAGAGGGACAGCAGGTTGTACCCAAAACCTGGCCCTGCTTCAGCTCCCTCAGAGTAAACTTCAAAGGCCTAACCCTGCTCCCTTACCTCCTAAGTGTAATTCAGGGTAGTCCCCAGGCCCCTGCTGGCCTGAGAATTGTGAGGAGACAGATTCAGAAGCTTTTCTAGCAGTAGGTCTGGCCTTAACATTTAAATTATTACATTTTATAAAGGTGTCAATCTGCAATGGACCAGGAAGAATCAGACCACCTGTTCCCTACCCCACAGCATCTGAAGACCACTGCTGTGCCACCGGGCAGCGCTGGCTTTGTGGCTATTCCTTGAGCCGGCTGAGCACATACTGATCCTTCCCACAACACTGGGCCGGCTCTTCCTCTCGCTGCTCTGCTGGAAATGCCCCTCCTCTGTATCACCGTCCCTGGTGTCCTCCAGATCCCTGCTCAGACGTCCTGAAATGCTTCCCCTGATGACGGAAACACACCTGCCTCGTCACTCTGCTCCTGCTTTATCTTTCTTCTTATAAGTCATTAAATATTTACTGATTTATTTATTTCCCATCTGTCTCCCCCACTAGAAATCAACTCCACTAGAGCTGGGACTGGTTTATTTTACCCGCTGCTGTATTCTCATGTGCATGGACCATGTGCAGCACGTAGTCAGCCTTACTGAATACTCTCTGTGTGCACGAGAGAGTAAGCGGCGGGAACAAGTGCAGTGGGACTAACAAAGAGCAAGCAGGCCTTCGGGAACTGTGAATAATTTAATTTGTCAAAAAAAGGGACAAGAGAAATGAAATTTCAGTCAGCTGTAGTTTCAGTTAGTTCACAGGGTAAAGTCATGTAATAAACACATGTATAATAAAAGAGCATTCTCCTTTGTCTGAACCTAACCAGACGAAATTCAGAAATTCTTTTCCTCACCAACTTTAGATGTGTTTGTTTGGGTGTTTCGATCTTTGTACCATATTTCATATTTAATTTTCACTGTCATACCATTTAAGGGTTTGCTCACAAAACTGTGGTTCATCTCTCCCGGAGCTGCAGCATGCTGAAATTACTGTGGACATGGGAAGAGAACACTGATGCTGCCATAACCACCAGCAGAGGAGGAGCCCAGGCTGCAGCTTCTTGTCCAGCACCACAGAACGTCACAGATGGAAATCATCCTGTCAGGGGTGGTGAAGGCCTGGGTGTTGGGGCTTGATGATTGGAAAAGTCAGTTTCCTGGGCTGCTGAGTGATGTTGTACCCTAAGACAGGATGGCTGGAGAGAACCCGCCCACCTGGCACTCTGGTGCTGCTGATGCTCCCAGGGCTGCAGGACACCTGGTGTAGCAGGAGGAGACAGCAGGCCCCCCCCTCCCCTCCCATGAGTCTCAGGAACTGTCCTGCTGGAGGGCCCAGCGTGCAGAGAGCTTACTGAATTAACATGTCTTAGAAGGCTGTTTAATTATGAGATTGCTTGCCAAGAACACTCCATGGAAGGAGTCTCAACCTCATGTCCAGGAGTCCCAGGTTCTTTTTCCTTACCATTAGGACTTCATCACCTGAGCCAAGTCAGTTAATGTTCCTCTGAGATGCCTCTGAGATATTTCATCCATCCACATTTTATTCATACTTTCCAATTCTGAATCTTAGGGAAGCCTCTGGAGAGCCACTCTGAGGCCTGTGGAGTGAAAGCTTTGAGATCGTCCCTAGAAAATTACTTAAAAGGGCCTGGATACATGTACTTTTTCCTACCACCCCAATGTAAATACTTCATAGCATTAATCATTATTATTTAATGTGCCTAGTCAAACACACACCTCTGCTTAATTTTTTTTAAATCGAAGACTTACTGAGACCCAAATGATTAACTCTTACAACTAGACTGAGTACTAATTCAGGTCATTTTCAAAATTATACTATCCCTGTGATAGAACAAGTTGTATTGATTGTCCTTGAAAGACGTCATTAAAGAAAGATTTCAATAAGCCTATGGTCTTTTCCACTTACTCTTGTTTACCTTTTTTTTGTTGTTGTTGTTGTTTTGAGACAGAGGCTCACTCTGTCCCCCTGGGTAGAGGGCTGTGGCGTCATCATAGCTCACTGCAACCTCAAACTCCTGGGCTCAGTGATCCTCTGGCCTCAGCCTTCCCATAGCTGGGACTAGAGGCGCCCTCCCCACGCCCAGTTAGTTTTTCTATTTTTATTAGAGACGGGTCTCGCCCTTGCTCAGGCTGGTCTCCAACTCCTGAGCTCAAGGAATCCAGTCCAGCCGCCCAGGTGCTGGGGTCACAGTGCTGCGCCTCTTTTCTTACCATTTGTGCTGAATAATTGTGGCCAATTTTAAGGTTCAAGTAGACCCTGTGTTCAGAAGTCGACTCGTTGGGAACTTACCGTTTCTCCTTTTTCTATCAGTTTCTTGCTTGCGAGGGGCGCTGCAGGATGACCTAACTCATACCTTAAGGATGAAGAGTCCAGTGAACTGCAGTGACCACAGAAAACCAAGCTTTTCTTTGGGAAAAAGAGACACGTCTTTGTCCCCGGGACCAAGCGGGAATTCTGTGTTTGGCCTCTACCCCCACTATATACATATGCCTGTCTATATGCATGTCTCTGTAAGGAAGTTCTGCTTTTCTAAGCAGACAAAAATATACGCTATGAGATCTTTCTAATCGAGCAAGCGCAGAGCGGCAGTAAGTTGCCTCATAAATCTCGCTGGAAAGCTCCAGAAATTTCCTCTTACACTTGCGCACCCGGACGTTTCCCAGCAGGTGGCGCTGTGGGGCAACTGGCCGGCGCGTCCCGCGTGCGCGCTCACAGGCGCTCGTTCTGCTGCGCGGGTGCCCGGCGCGTCCCGCGTGCGCGCTCACAGGCGCTCGTTCTGCTGCGCGGGTGCCCCGCGCGTCCCGCGTGCGCGCTCACAGCCGCCCCTTCTGCGGGGCTGGCACCGGCGCTCTGCCGCGTGTGCATCCGTAGGTGTTCATCGTGCTGCGCGGCCCCGGCGTGTCCCACGTGCACGCTCGGAGGTGCCCGATCTGCTGCGCGGGCACCTGGGGCGGTGGCTGTTGATGATTTATAAATTTGTGTCTTATGCTGGAATATTATCATGTATCATTAGCTTCTAGAAGAAGTGAGGCTGCTAAGGGTTCCTTAAGGGCTTTTGATGTGTCTGCCTATTAATCGGAGCTCAGTAAACAGCTTGTCCTGCTGCGGTAGTCACACGTCCCCGCGCGACATCGGCCCGGGCGCCCTGCGGCGAGTTTGTGTCAGGAAGGGACCCAGTGGGCGTTGTGCAAGGCTTTGAAGAACTTAGGGACAGCTGGCTGTGGCCACGTCACGGGACGCTGCGGTGGCCGAAAAGCAAGGGCCGGAGAGGAAACCGCTCCTGGGCGCGCACAGCGAGGCCCCCGGGGTGTCTGCATCGCACGCAGGGCGCGTTTCAACAAGATTCTCACACGCGCCGCCGCCTCCTGCCGGTGAGGGGTGACGCCGGTGCCGACCGCGCAGGTGCCCTGGGGCTGCAGAAATAGCCGGGTCAGGGTTCCAGCCGCCGGGGAGCTCGTGGTCAGGGAAGGGGCACCGGGCCACAAAAACGTACAGTTTAGCAATGCAGGCACCGAGAAGCGTGCGCGCAGAGTATTCCTGTGTTTGGTAGGCGTGGTGCCGAGGCTCCCTTTATCTCCACAACTCCAAGAGGTAGCTGTGCAAACGCAGCCGGGGACGACGGTGAAGCCCACACCGAGCTGAGCTGCAGACCCCACCTCCTGGAAGCCCAGGCTTCCCCAACAATCCATCCATCCCTGTAAACGCTGTCATAGGTGTCAAAGCGAAGGGTTGATTTCCAGACCAGGGGTCTAAGGGCTTCAAGTTGCAACGTTAATTTCGGACAGTTTGATAGTTAGGCCCTGCAGGGTGACTCCCCAAGCAACAGTATTGATGGCTTCTGGCTGGCGTGGACGTGGAAGTGGTCTGAGTCTCGGCTGGATACCTGGAGATCCAGACGGAGCCTGTCCCCTGAGGGGCTGGAAGCTGACTGCAGACAGGGGCCCTTTACATGGATAACTGGCAGCAGAATGCGCTGGCGTGAGTGCTGCACTCAAGAGAGCTCAGGATAGAAGTATTTTCTCTCGGATTCACGGGGCGCTTCCTGCGAGCCACATTCATCTGGGCGTCCAGGAACACCCAGCCTGGTGTTGACCTCAGAGCGTCGTCACTAGGAATCGCCCAGGGTGACAGGGACCTCTTCAAAACCAGTTTCAGGGGTTAATGTGGTTGTAACTTGTACACTTACGTGATCCTCCTTGCTTTATCTAAGTTCATTGGATAAGCCTCCCGCAGAGAATGGAATGAGGCGGCTCAGTGGACGGGAGGAATGTTCCTATGGGAAGGAGGAGGCTTGTCTCTCCTCTTGACAAAGTTGTTCCATTCAGAGCCATTTTTTTCTATTGTGTTATTTATTCATGTATTATATATATCTGAAAGAATAACCTAATTTTATAGTCTGGATAATACTTAAACACAAAAATTATACATAGTTGGGAAAAATAAAACTTCTTGTGAGGAAACTGTGGATTATGTACCGAAGCTGCACGAAATAAATTGCTTATATCTCTGTGATGGCCAGCAATATTGGTATTTTTCAGAAAATGCAGGGGATATTTATCCTAGTCTTTTAAACATCATTTTTGGTATTTCCAGGCAATTTGTTGCATTTAATATTCTAAAGTAAATACTGGTCTTGCTTCCAGCTTGTTTGGCTATTGTGGTGAATTCACATTCCAACATGGCTCATGCTCCCAAATGTGCAAAGTGTATAGGGCATGGTAGAAATTGTTATGAAAAAACAAGTCTGTGCAAATTCACAGGGATTAAGTAAGGGATAGGAAAATAAGATCAAAAGGGTCAGTCATGATAGGTACAGGGAATATTTGTCAGTGAGCACAGTTGTCTCATTCTTCAGAGGAATAGTTCTGATGTATCCACATTTCACCTCAACTAAGGATAACAAAAAGACACCAAACTAATGTTAAAAATACTACATCTTTTTCCCCAAGGATGAACTTCTCCTCCAGTTCCATTAGTATTTCCCTCATGCCCTCCCTCCCCCCTCCAATATCACTAGCTTATCTTTTATTCTTAATTTTGGCTTCAGCTCCGTGTCTCCTTGGAGTACAGGATTTCGCTTTAATGTAAAGAGGGTGGAGGTGAGATGACAGTGACCCAGGAGAAGACTGCTGTGCACTGTGTCTAGTCACTGTCTCAACACACTTGGCAAAAGGACCCTTGGTCACTTAATTTTGTCCTACGTTTTTCTAGAAGAAAATGAAACATTTCCCAGGGTAACTAGGATCTCAGCCATGGTAAAGCTTTTGTAGTTACAATCTGCTGAAGGACAAAAATGCCAAGAAAAACAAGCTAATTTGTGAGATACCAAGTGATTTATATTTTAAAGAACAGTACTAAGACATACCATAAAACAGATTCATATTCATCTTAATTTATTAAATATACAAATCTCAGAGTTATGGAATTTATCATGGTGATAAAAATAAATTATCACAAAGAAACAGAATGTGTATGTATCACAAAACACTCCGAGCTTTGCTTTAGTTAAGAGCCCTCTGGGAGGCCAAGCTTGGTGCATTGCTCGCGCTCGGGAGTTCGAGACCAAGCCTGCACAGTAGCGACATCCTGTCTCTACTGAAAATAGAAAAACTAGCTGGGCGTTGTGGTAGGCATCTGCAGTCTGAGCTACTCAGGAGGCTGAGGTACCCAGGAGTTTGAGGTTGCTGTGAGCTATGATGCCACAGCACTCTACCCAGGGCAACAGAGTGAGACTCATCTCAAGATAAATAAAATAAATACATAAATAAAGTATATGACTCCTTTTAAAAATAGAATAAAAATTATCTCCTATATGTAATAATCTCCTAACCATATTATTTACACCAAACATCCATTCCTTTACCACGCTGGATTCACACATAGAACTTAGAGTGGAAGCACATGTGAACATCCTCCTGCCACAACAGAAAAGATCCTTATGATAAAGACTGTGCAGAGAGCTGCCCTGGAAAACCTGAGCAAAGGAGAGGTGGAAAGTGCTCCCCCATAACCCGGAGCTCCTGCAAGGCTGAGCCACCAGAGCGGTTTACCCCTGCGTGCTCCGTAGGGATGCCACCTCCACCCCGACTGTCACCTTCCCTGCCCCACCCCCTCTGCGTGCTTCAGCTGGCCCTTGCCTTAGAACATCAGTTGTTTCTGCTCTGTGAAGCTGGCTGAACCTTCTTCTCCTCCTGAGATGGGCAGGTCCTTATCCTTGCCTCCCTGTGTGGAATTTACAGGACAATACACCTCACTTTCCCCAGCAGGCAGGGAGCCCCTGGAAAGTAGGAAACAAACCGCATGTGGCTGGTTTGCGGGTCCTCAGGGCCTCGGTCATGGGTGGGAGGTGCCTGGCACATAAGCCTCCTCTCTTCAGTTTTGACTATTTCTTAATGTGAAAAATGGAATTCAATGAAAATCATATCAAACTCGTGTTCTGTATTGACTTACAATTTAAGTATTCAGTTGGAGTTGAATCTAGAAATATAATAAAATTTGGATGGAACAGTGGCTGACGCCTGGCATCCCAGCAGTTTGAGACCAGTTTGGGCAAAATAGCGAGACTGGGTCTCTACACAAATTTTTTAAGGCATTAGCTGAGTGTGGTGGTGCATACCTGTCAGTCTTCCTAGCTGAGGAGGGAGGATTCCTTGAGCCCAGGTGTTCAAGGCTGTGATGGTGCCACTGCACTCCAACCTGGATGACAGAGACCTTTCTTCTTAAAAATATATATATCATAAAATTTTCTGACATCTCAAATACTTCTCTATTTTTTTTTACTTTTATTTCAAGAAACTCTGAATTAAATAAGGTTAAAGTGGTTCTTTCACTTATAAGATATATCCATATATGCAGAGAATATAAGGAATCTGCATGAAGAGAATGAAATATGTCGTATTTCGCACACTTGGTGGGATGATAAAAGAGCCCCTTTGGGAACAGCATCCCCAGGACCACTGTGGAGAGCCCTGCGGTGGCAGATTCAGGTCCTCCTGCTCCTGTCTGCAGCACCCAGCATCATGCACGTGCAGCATTTGTGTTAGCATTGTGGATAATGAGACTTTCCTTCTCTTGGGTTATAATGATATGTCATCTACAGTATCCTTGTAGAAATGTGGAAATGAGGCCTTCCTATAATTCCTTTTGGAATTGTAAGTGCTTAACCTTTAGAATGCACTGTTAATTATTATTTTTATCTTTCTGGAGCATACAGATAAAGCAGTGAGTATATCTACAAATTCCATGGACGTGTACTTGTGATTTCTCCTCCTGACTCTTAGTGGGAATTTTGAGTCCTGAAATGGGCTGCAGACACAGACCAGCAAACGATGCAAAGGTATGATCCTGCTCTGCTGGGTTCCAGATGAAACACTCTTAAGGCTAATTTTTTTTGGCCAACTTGCTTAGAGAGACGTTTCCTGATCGGAAGGTAGAGATGGCCTCACAGTGTAACTCACCGTGTCTGGTGCATTATGTAAGTGTCTGTGTGCACAACAGCGGCTGGTAAAGCCTGATGTTTTCAGCTCGGGCTTAAAGACTTGGGACGTAATTTGAGACATTTGATTCCCAGTGTAGAGAGCCCATCTCTACCTTCTGATGGCTTTGTCTTCAAGACAGCTCTTCACCTCCAAACCCCAAACCAAAAAGGCAGATGGAAAAGGAGGAATAACCTGAAAACATCACTTCACATAGTGATAATGCTGACCAGGACTGACGCTGTTACTTTAGAGTGAGCGATTTCTTTTAGCCAAGAGCTGTGGCGCGTCTACAGTGAGGTTCTCGGACGTTTCTCTGTGCTGTTGGCCTCACTGGGTAGTGCAGGCTGTGATCTTCCTGTCCTTGGCCCATTGTCACACATTCTTCTCCTGGGGTAACACTGTGACTTGCTTCAATTCATTAAGCATCCACATATTACCGTATATACTTGAGTATAAGCCGAGTTTTTTCGGCACAAAATTTGTGCCGAGTTCGGGTTTCTCGGCACAGATTTTGTGCCGGAAAAACTTGGCTTATACTCGAGTATATACGGTAGTTATGAAATGTGGGCTTCACACATCTCAGGTCATGTTTTACTTTGCGTTTTATGTAACATGTTGACACAGCTGGAAAAATTGGGAATTGCACACCAGGTGGCATTTTAGTGCATTCTTACTACTCACCAACCGTGTGATCTTGCTAAATCATTAATTTCTCTTAGTCTGTTTTCCTCAACTTGAAAGTGGAGATGGTGATCTCTAGGATTACTGATGAGGGTTCAGTGATGTGGCATACAGACACATGTATAATAGCTACTTAGTGAAGTCCAGCTCCTACAAAGCCACCTTTCAGTGCTCCTAGAGCAACTAACATAAAATGCCCCTCTAATTCTGCTGAGAACCCCTCAGGCCTCTCAGGGCTCCTAGGGTCAACCCAACACTGCCCATCAAGTGCCGTGGGGTCCTCCATGAGCCAGCCTATCGCACCTGGTCCCCACCCATCTCAGCCTCTCTTCTCAGTCTGCCGCCTCTGTGCCAGCAGCTCTGCCCTTAGGCCTTCCCCGCCTGTGACCTCCCGTGCAGTGGGCGCTTCTCTCCCACACACAGCTTGCTGCACTGGCATTTTACTGCCATCTGTTTGTTTGTCTGAGCCCTCATGAGACTGCATATTGAGGGCACAGACTGTGCCTTCCTCATGCTCATCTGCCTGGTGCCTGGCAGCTGGACACGGCCAGTGCTCAGTGAATCTCTGCGTTAGCAACTTCCCTCACCTTTCCTTCTTCCTTAGGCTTGTCAACCCACAGAGAGCAAAAAGATTCATCTTTATTATTATCCTAAAAGAGCCAGACATTTTAGTCATTTTGTGAATTAGAAAAACAACCTACTATTCTTAGTGTCTATTTTTTAAAAAGATAGTTGTGCATATATTAAAAATTAAATGACAAGAACCAGTCATATTCACGAAATCTCAAATTGTATCTTCTTAGAATGAAGTGTAATTGCACCTTGGGTTTTTAAACCTTTGTGCAGTCTTGACATAGTGTTTATTTTTATTAATGTGGAGAGGGTCTTATTATGAGGATACCTGCCAGGAATTGTTGGCACAGGAATTAATGAAAGGTGTGCACTTGAGCTGGGATTTAACTCTGGCTCCTGATTTATACATGAGAAGAAGACATTTCAAATGTTATATTTTCATAATGTGGTGTGAGAGCTGCTGAGGAGAAGCTTGGATTCTTTAGAATCGAGTTGACATTTACAAAGAAGTAAAACTCCTGTGTAGAAACAGGTTTAATTATTACTTAAGAGCAGAGTTATTAAAATGGCTCCCTCAGATACTTGAGCTTCTGGTTATGTAAGGAGGAAAAAAAGATAAATTTCAAAAATGAAGTTCAGTCCGTTTGCCTATAATTCATTTTAGTTGTGACTTTTACATTTGTTCGAGGAATGAAGCCAGGTATCTACTGCATAGCTGACAGATAATGATATGGACTCAAAGAAAAAAAATAAACTCACCCACCTGGGAAAGATTTGGGGATACTTACAGGACTCAAAGTCCATGAGCTCCAAACAATCGAGAGACTAAAATTCTCCTTTTCTTGTTAATAGTATAAAGAACTCATACTGCTCGCTTAGGAATTCTTATCCAGCAGAAGAAAAAGCCACTCACATTTGTTTCATGAGACACTTAACTCCAACCTGGTCACACCGTGGCCGTTACTTTCCCTGGTTATTATGGGGACTTTGACAAGGAGAATTGTTGTCCGAGAGGGTTGAGGCGTGTTCTGCTGGCCTGGCACGTTTTGTTTACTCTTACGCTTGCAATAAGAGGAAGTTGGTCTGTCTGGGGGTGTGAGTCTATTCTCCAAAGACAGATGTGCTGATAGCACTAATGATTTGCAATATTTAACAATAAAACTGTTTTACTTGCAGTGACTCTGGGCTTTGAATTATAAATGGAATCATTTTATATTAGGAGACATGAATGCAAATTGGCCCAGATTTTCCATTAATAATGTAACAAGTAAATGTTTCAAAATCATTAGAGTTGACATCTCTATTTAACTGGTTTTTGGAAGATACATTTTATTTATCAAAATATATATTTATAAAATGTATGTAAATTTATACCAATTTGAATAAAAGCCAGATTTGTTTTAATGATACTATATTTTTATATATCTGGTATGCTATGTTTATGTGTATAATCATTTTTTATTTGTTTGTCGTTTGATTAGAATCCTTCCTAAACTCAAGTGCTACTAAAAGATTGCATGCTACTGTGCTCTCACTGTAAGTGACGTTTTGTTTTATTTGACATCCAGTTTAACATCTTGGAAGGGCTACTAGCCAAAAGCACCATGTAAATCTTAGGCTCTTTCCTGATTTAAGGAAAAGTATATGCAATTTTGGAAAGACATCAAATAATCCTCAAAAAAATTTTCCTAGTATAGTTAATATGAGATGTAATTTTCATGGTAAAACAAGTACACAAGGTGTCCAAAAATGCAAGAATGAATTTTATTTCTTTAGACAACCTTTTTGACAGTCTTGACCGATTCTTCTTCCAGAGCTCTGTTTATGGAAGACTTTACCCCTAAAATGCAGTCAGATTTTTTATTTGCAATTTTATCTCAGCTCTTTATAGATTATGACCATAATGTGTGATGATGTGATTAGGAAAAGAAATATTAATCATGTCAAAGTCTGAATTGTGAATAGTGTGAATTATCACAACAGGTTTGTTTTTGGTAAAGTTTTACAATTTGTAAAGACAGAGTCAGCCAAAAAATTGCAAATCACTGAAGAAAGAATGCTCAGTCTTTTGTTTACTATAAAGAAGGAAAATCTTAAAAATAGATTAAAATTCAGAGAATGGAGAAACCATCCCAGGCTTGGCTCAGTTACCTGGTTTCCGTGGGTGGGAAGATGCAATAGTGAGGTTTTACAGCTGAAGGCACTTAAATGAGCCCTTTAAATGGAGAAACTGAGTCCAGAGGGGTGAAGTGGGCAGCCTCTTGCCACAGAGCTGGTCATGGACTGTGCCCACACTTTAGTCTCATCTCCTGGAGTTCAGGTCATCACGTTGTAGAAAGACCCAGGTGGTAAAATCTTGCAGATCAGCAGCAATGCTTGTATGATGAAGATTTGGTTAGCTGTTTTCATTGTAAAAAGGCTGTATACATTTCAAATGCGATTATAATAAAACTTTGTATTAGCTTTGGGCTGCTGAGCTCTTGGGTAGAGAGCTACTCCATTGTGCAGACATTCTCCTGCCTGTGACCTTCTCCCTCACGGCAGGTCCAGGCACTTGCCAAGCAATATTCTTACTTTTGGCGTGTGGCCTCCTGTCTCCTCTGCAGATGTCCTGTGCAGGGAGAGGATCTTGTGGAGCAGCGTTGTCACTCACGTGGTGGAGCTTTTTTAAAGGACCAGATATCTCTTCCTATATCTTACCCGATGGCCTTTGCTCCCAAATCCCCTGTGCTTTTCAGCTTATCCTTTTCTTTCACGAAAATTGGGAATAATTTAAGTAGAGGAAGAGGGAAGAAAGCTAATGTTTATTCAGTACCTGCAATTTGCCAAGTATTCATCTCATCACTTTTGGAGTGAGGTCAGCTTGAATAAGTAAATCAGTAAGGATGCCAGGTATCAAACTGGATACATCTTACCTGCATTATTAATTACTGAGCATGTCAAGGCTCAGAGATGTTAAATAAATCAGAGGGAGGAATTAAAAAACCAAGAAGCCCAAAAGGAAAGACATTACCAGGAAAAAGATCACGTTCTGCTTCTTATTAATAAAAAGAGAGCAAATATATACATTAATCACATATATACATGGAGAGCACCAAAGATGTATACACATTTTAAGAAAGGAAAAAATTGTATTACAGTTGTAATACTCAAGTCACATTTGACTTCTGCAATTATAAGAGATACAAGATATAAGATACAAGGTAATAAATAGTATCAGTAAATATGACAATTATAATACAGTTTTCTCCTTTCTTAAAGTCTGTATACATTATTTTGGCACCCTCATATATATATGGTTACATGCTGGCTGATAACCTATGTGAAATAGTGAATAAATATCTTTACATTTTTTATATATCAGAAAGATGGATTTTAAAGAAAATTATTTGCCTGTTACCTGAACTTAGTGGCTCTGCTGTGTTCCCGCTGTCCTGGGCATCTAAGAGGCACCTCAAGGTGTTCCAAAATGTTAGGGACAGACAGGGAACAGGGCAAGAGAAGGAAAAATAAAATACAAATAAAAATAGAAAGAAGAATAACAAAAGGAGAGAACAGACGGTTCCTGACAGAGACCCCTGACACTAAGAAACTTTGTGGTTTCACTTAAAATGTTTTATTTGTTTCTATTACCTGACTTTTCCATTTCAGGCCAGTGTTATGTCGAGAACTGTGATTTTAACATAGGAAGTCTGAAGTCCATTCTTATCAAGTGTTAAAACAAACAAATAACAGAAAACATAAAAACTTTGCAACCTGCAAAAATACAAGAAGCTGTTGATTTACAGAGTCTTACACCATTCAACATTGCAATGCAGCTTCAATGTTCAACAGAGGCCATGCTAACAGCAAACCCAGATGTGTTCCAGGATCTTGAACATTGTACACCCCGGAACCGAGGTCTGAGTTCATAGGAAATGCTCTGTGTGAGGACTAAAGTTTAGACAGTGTGATTATTGGTCAAGACTGTTGGTTAGTGGATAACGTGTTGGAAGGATCAGGGTTACCTCACCCTCACAGGGGTTTTCCAGATCCCTTTTTGATTATTTGTAATTTGTAATTTACTCTGTCCCTAAGTGTCCCCTGGCATCACATTGGGCACGGCTTCTCCGTCACCTGCTGGCCTCTGTTTAGCTGTGTGAGTCCTGGTTATTGATACAAGCATCTCCATAAGGCTGAGACTGAAAAGCGATCTTAAAAGTATTTTCTGGACGGATCTCCTTCATTTTGTAGATGAAGAAATTGTGGCACAGAAAGGCTGAGAAACCAGGTCAGAGTGACCCAGCTGGAGACTGACAGAGCTTGACCCCGAACCCGAGTGCCAGGCCCCACACAGGTGCTTCCCCGCTGGACCAGTCCAGCAGCCATAGGGACTGTCTTTGGAAACAAGGATGACAGGCAGATTGAAGATATAGGGAATATTTTGTTCCTTTCCAGTCTGTTTATCCAGGGCTAGCCCCCATGCCTTTTAGGAATTAGGTAAAATTTACGTCTGCACTTTCATTTGATCCAGCAAGTGGTGTAGGCCCCCCATTCCCACAACACTAAAAGTGTCTACTTTTTGAAATTTTTATTAATGTCAAAATGTTTGTTATGACATTTTTATAAATGTCAAAATGTTGACCCCCCTTCAACAGGAGGGGGTCAAGAGATCTTTATAACAGGAGTTTTAAGATCTAATAGAATTTGCATTATCATTAGTGAAACAGAAAATAGCACACATTGCAGTAGAAAGGAGGTTTCAAAATAAGGGGTGCAATAGATATTTACAGAGAAAGGAGTTGAGGCACATTGGAGATATCTTCAAAGGCTTCGTGGAGGAGGTCAAGGTGTGAGGTGAGCTCTCCAGGACATGAAAGAAGGGAGAAGGGGCCCAGGTGGGGGAAGGGGGCTGGGTGAGAGAAGATAGTCTAGGTGAGAGAAGGTACCCTGGGCTCCTGAGCAGAATGGAGCAGGTATGTGGAGCCGGGCCCTGAGGTGTGCGCGGTCGCCCATCCCAGGCCTTGGAAGGCTAACCCTGGGAGCCTACTGAGCTGGTGACACAGGTGGGGTGACAGGGCTGCTGGACACCACAGACAGGCAGAGAGTGGCCAATAGGAGCTGAGGAAGGCGGGTCTGGCAACAATGTGCAGGGTGTGGCTGGGAGGCCATCAGAGGCAGAAGGCAGTAGGTGGTGAGGCTGGAGCTTGGATGGTTCAGAGACTAACAGAAGAGTTCCATCCCAGAGAAGAGTCTGTCCTCAGCTGCCCCTGATTGCAGACTCCTGACAGGCAGGTGCTGGGTTCTGCTTCCCCAGCATGATGCAGGGTTAGCAAGGGGCTCCATGGGGCTGGAATGCCCGTGATTTGCTTCTCAATTGGTGCTGTTTATTCTTCTATTTAAAGAAATTCAAAATTTTGAACCTAGGGGAGAAAGTGCCATTGGAATGAGTTTTAGAAGTTGGGTAGGGAATTGTTAATAGAAAAAGGGAATGAATTATGTTTTTTTTAGGGAAAAGCATAAATAACTTTATTTTATTTTTTTAAATTTCAGAATACTAGGGGAGACACATGTTTTGTTTACATAATTCGTTTTGGTACAGACTGAGTCAAAGCTGTGTGCCCTTCACCCAGACAGGGTGTGAGTTTACCCATCACTGTGTGCTTGTAGGTTTGGCTGATGTGACTGAAGTGTCTGTCCAGCTAATTGCTTTATGCTTGTAGTTTAGGTGTCGTGTTCTTCCAGAGAGGTTCCTGTGACCTTGGGATGGTTGACTGCCCTCCCCAATGCAGCGTTCTGTGTGGTCCTGGTGGCCTGTGAGCCCCACAGACTGGCTTTCTGTATGGCCACTGTTTCGTCCCCACGGCCTGGCATGGTGTCCATCACAGAAAAGCTGGTCAGTGACTTGCTGTTGAATTACTGAGTGGCTGACCTGATGACAGAGTGGATTTGCTTCTAGAGAGTGAGACAGTGAGTGGGGAGAGGGAGGGGAGAGAGAGCCAGGGAGAAAACAAGGAAAGGGGGGGAGGGAGGGAGACAGAGGAGCCAGGAGGGCTGATCTGATCGCAGTGTAGAACTCAAAGTACTAAGTAAGGTTATTACAAAAGAGCTGTGTTTTGGACTGGCCTTCATGCCTTCCACAGAGCCCGTTCATGCTGATTTAACAGGGTGGCGTTTTGGCCTCTGGGAGTCATACCTGGTGTGAAGCATTCTGCTTGTGACTGGTCCTACCACTGGAAAAATGAATCGAGGTTGTCAGATTGAGGAGAGAAATTATGATATATACAAAGATTGAACAAACTCATTTGCTACCTCTTAAATAAATATTTGCTCTAAAACAACCACAATGTGTCAGCAAAAAAGATATTAAAACACATACTCATTTCCTATTTCTGCAATTTAAATGCTGTGGGAGAAATTTCATCTTGAAATGAGTTTTTAACATGCTACCCCTGGGTCCTGGGTGTTTGTGAGTCTACTGGGTGTGCCAGGCACTCCTGAAATGGAGTTTGTAGCTTTATTTGTTCATAAAATTACTCAGAACAAGAATTTGTGAGCAGAAAATTTTTAATGCAAGACTCAGCAATCAAATTTAAGATGTGTGCATGAAACGCACTCTGTATGTGGGAGTCAGCGTGGCTGTCTCTCCTTCAGAGGTCACGTCAGTGGTCCACACAGCAACATCCAGTTAATGCCCCTTAAATGACATTATTTAATTTGCAAAATAAAATTCAATCACGTAACTGGGACGCTGCACGATGTTCGTCAAGGCCTTACAAGTGCTGCCTTCGCAGCAGGATCACCGTTCTGAGAGGTACACACAGGTCCGCTGCAGCATGACAGGCTGGAGGGGTTGATAGGCCATGCCAGGGAATTCTGCTTTATTCGAAGGAAATAGGAATCTAAAGGAGTTTAGGCGAGGGTGGAGGAGTTCAAGGCCAAGGAGAGCAACAATAGGGGGTATAGGAGGCTGAAGTCAGCAGCTCACCTTGGCACGCTCGAAGCCAAGTCTGTGAAAGGCTGCCTTGCCCCAGTCGTGAGGCCCTGACCAGAGGCCACTCAGTCCTCCTGGAGCAGCTAAGTCGCCCCCATCTCCCTGCTAGACTCTTACTCTCTAGGCCACTGTCTGCTTGTCCTATTCACATCAGGGTCACATCCAACACCCAGGGACAGCGCTTGAGCTTTGATGACAGCACAGCATCCACCTGGGGCAAGAGAGCAAGACTCTGTCTCATAATAAATTTTACTTTTTGCTCAAAATTCCCAGGAGAAGGAATGTACGTCACACTTATATTCAAACTAGCCCACCCCAAGCTCCTGCCCTGGCTCCCCCCCATCCTGTGGACACCGCTTTGCTACAGTCCCTCTGCCTCGTCACAGCCCCTGGCGATTCTGTGTGTGGCCTGTGATGTGTCACGTGCACTCCTCCTCCTAGGAGTTGTGAGCAGAAATGTTTGGTTTTTTGTTTGTTTTTTGGTCTTTTTTGGAGATAGAATCTTGCCTGGTTGCCCCAGGCTAGAGCGCTGTGGCGTTGTAGCTCACAGCAACCTCAAACTCCTGGGCACAAGTGATCCTTCTGCCTCAGCCTCCCAACTAGCTGGGACTACAGGCACTGCTGTAACACCTGACTTTATTTTTAGTAGAGACAGGGTCTCACTCTTTGCCGAGGCTGGTCTTGAACTCCTTAGTTCAAGGGATCCACCCACCTTGGCCTCCCACAGTGCCAGGATTATAGGAGTGAGCTACCACATCCAGCCTTAAATCTTTTTTGTTCTCAGCAGATTTATGGAGGTAGAGTAGATGTGTGCTAGATCCCTGTATGCATCCAATGTGTGCAGTTTGATAAGGTAGGATGTAAGTGCACATAAGTGTACCTGTAACAGCATCGCCACGTTTAAGGTAATAAACATCTTCATTGCCTCCAAAATAAACTCTTTTCAATGCTTTCATCTCCCATCCCGTTGGCTTTACTGTGCCTAAATAATAATAAAACAACTGCAGCAATGCTGGGGTGGGTTGATGGTAGAGACAGCAAGAAATTGGTGGATGCTGAGATATTTAGGCGGTAAAGTCAGCAGAATCCCACAACAGACTTCTGTGAGGGGTGAGAGGGAAGCAGATAATAAAGACAACGTATGTTTCTGGCTGGTGTGATTGGGGCCGCTCCCCGACAAAACTGGAAGAGGTCCTAGTTAGAGGGAGGGCACTGTGACTCGGTGGGGCTTGTGATGGTGGGGTGACCTTGAGAGATTCCTGTGGAGACATCAAGGAGACAGGTGGACATACTACGTGGAACCAGCCATGGGGTCTCACTGAGAAGGGAGGACATGTGAACAGTGGAAGGAAAACATCCCAGCCAGTGGGAATTGTAGGCAGTGGTAATTCCCAAAGACGCCGGTCCCCAGGGCCTATTCATGAGCTGCTCTTCTGGGAGACATGAGCACCGGTGGCTTGAGGCAAGAGAAATAGTGTGAACCAAGGTTTGGAAGCAAAATGCATGTTGCAAATCTGGACAGCAGTGAGTAGCCCACTTAAGGAAGCAGATAGTTTGTCTAACACAGGGCAGGGTAGGGAGGAAAGAAGAAAGGTTCAGAGTACCTCCCTACGAAGTTATACCAACCTCGGAGGCCTGGCTATCAGGGGCTTGTCACGTTATGTGCCAGAGCTTTTGGTCACTTCACGGAGAGAGCAAAAGAACCCTCGCCCAGGCCCTCTGTCCTGCAGAGCAGGCCTAAGGAGGGCGTCCTCCCTCTCCTGCCAATCACATCCAGCTACTAGAGAGGATTAATCAAGGCTCAAAAGACTAACCAAACATTATTATGTTAATTTTACTTCAGTTAACAGTCAAAGATTCATTATAGGTCTACTGTGTACCCAGGTCCTAGGGCCCAGTCACTGATCCTATGGAAACTATCCTTTTGTTTGCAGTGATTTACAAAAAGAGAAAGGGGACCCGAAAATGAATGCCAGAAAGCACGTATTATGAAATGTTTCTGTGTTTACCTTTAAATGTTTTTATTGTATATTTCTTTCTTAATGTTTAACTATGGCAAAATACATGCATCATAAAATTTACCGTCTTAGCCACTGTTGAGTCACAGTTGAGTGGTGTTAAGTTTACTGACGTCACTGCACCACCAGCCTCCAGAGTCCTGTACAGAGAGCTGCAAACACCAACCCAGCGGCCCCACCCCCGGCAGCCACCATTCTGTTCTCTGTGTGAATTTGACCACTGAGGTTCCTCGCAGGAGGGAAGTCACACGGCATTTCTGTTTGTGACTGGCTCATTTTACTTGGCGTAATGTCCTTAGGGTTTGTTCATGTCGCAGCACCTTTAGAATTTCCCTCCCTTTATGGCCGAGCACTGTCTCAGGGTGTCTGCTGCTGTGTGGGCCTTCCCCACTGATGGACATCTGGGTTGCAGCCACCTCTGGCTGTTGTGAATGGTGCAGCCATGAGCACCGTGTGCAGGGGTGTCCTACAGACCCTGCTTTCAGTTCTCTGGGGCGTGTACCTGGAAATGGAATTCCTCAGCTATGCCGTCAGTTTAACTTTTTGAGGGAGCATCAGTTGTCCCCCACAGGACAGCAGTTCTCTGCGTCCTCGCACCCTACTTTCTGTTTCCTTTTTATAGTTTCTGGTGGTCCCTGGCACCTGTCTTGTGGTTTGATTTGCATATTCCTAATGATTCGTGATGCTGAGCACTTTCTTGCACTAATTGGCTATTTGTATGTTTTTGGAGAAATGTCTATTCAAGCTCTTTGCTCACTTTAAATCACATTGTTTGATTTTATTTGTTGCTGAGTTATAGGATTCTTTGTGTGGCTACTAACCCCTTATTAGATACCTGATTTACAAATATCTTCTTCTGTCCCACAGGCTGACTTTTCGTTCTGTTGATGTGGCCTTCCGTGCACAGGTGTTGTTAATTTTCGTTCAGACCACTTTATCCATTTTTACTTTTGTTGCCAGTGCTCTTGGTGGTGTGCTTGCCAACTCTAACGTCATGAAGCTTTCCCTTATATTTTCTTGTAAAGTAGCATGTAGTTTTAGCTGTAACCTTTAAAAGTCTGGTCCATTTTGAGTTGATTTTTATATACGGTGTCAGGTAAGTATCTGATGTCATTCTTTTCATGTGGGTACCCAGTTTTCCCACATTATTTGTAGGAAAGACCCCCCTTCCCCATGGCACAGTACTGGCTCCCTTGCTGAGAGCCATTTGTCAACACTCGAGGGCCGGGTCTCGCCTCTGATCTGTCTGCTGACCTCTGTGTCTCTTTGTGCCAGTACCACACTGTTTGAATTGCTGTAGCTTTGTCATAGGTTTTGAAAATAGAAAGTGTGAGGTCTCCCAATTTTTTTCTTTTTTAAGATTGTTTTGACTATTTGGATTTCCTTGAGATGCTGTTATGAATTTTAGGATAGATTTTTTTTTTTTAATTTCTGCAAAACATACCCTTGTGATTTTGATAGGGATTGCATTCAATCTGTAGATCACCTTGGGTAACGTTAACATTTTAACAATAAACTCTAATAATCCATGAGTATGGGACATTTTTCCATTTTCCGTTTGTTTCTGTCCGTAATTTCTCTTAGCAGTGTTACTCATAGTTTTCAGGATATGGACCGTTTGCCTTTGTGATTCATTTTATTCCTGAGCATTTACAAGATTATAGGTAGGACCATCTTCTCTGCCCTTTATCATTCTGTCATTTCAGGGCCTGGTGTAGGAGGTTTTGTTATTGTTTTCTCTCCAGTATTAGTAGGGTTTGTTTGTTTTTTTCGTTTTGTTTTGTTTTTGGATTCTTTCAGTGTTTTATTGATAATTCTAGGTTAAAGCTCTTTGAAACAGATAAGTTAACCTCTTCTCAAATACACATTTATGTGATATTTTGACAATTTTAACAACCTTCATTTTTATTATATCAAATGGTCCTACAGACCGTTCCTTTTCTTTGATCCCAAGGACCTAAGAAGCTAATGATTTTTCATATTTTTTTTCATTTCCAGAGTCTCATCTTACACATACAAATAAACGAAAATATGACCTATGACTCTAACCTAAAACTACTGTTTTATTGATTCGTGTAATTCATTCAACAGCATCAATTCAATATCCATTATATACCAAACACTAGAAATCTATACAAAGTTTTATTTCTGACAATATCAGAGGAATTTCTGAGTTTCACCAAGACATTGTTTTATCTACACTCTTCTTCTTACTTTTCTAGCTTCATTTTTTTAAATTAAATCATAGCTGTGTCCATTAATGCAATCATGGGGTACAATGTCATCAAGGCTATGTTAACCATTTTGATGAAAATATTTCAGATTGTATATAACCAGCACATTGTACCCCATGATTGCATTAATGTACACAGCTATGATTTAATAATAATAAAAAAAAAAACTTTTCTAGCTTCAAAGATGTACAAAGTTGGTTTTTTGTTTGTTTTTTTTTTTTTTTGCAGTTTTTGGGCAGGGCTGGGTTTGAACCCATCACCTCTGGCATATGGGGCCAGCGCCCTACTCCTTTGAGTACAATGTACAATGTTTTCATAATAGCAAAAGTACCGATGGTGGACATTACTGAGTGTTCGTAATATCTCGGCTTCTGCGTGAGTTTATACATATTATTAACTTATTGAAGATGCTTAACAACACCCACACTGAGGTGTGAGTGGAGGGACTGGGCCCAGCACAGACTTGCTGCAGAAAAAACTCTCACTAGGATGGACCAGAGATTAGCCGGACACGGACGTTCTTCCATAGACAGCCATATGTGTGACATGTGTTCAGCACTGCATATATACAGTTTTACATGGAATATAAAATTACATATAATAGGACCCTAATAATGTAAGTTATACACGCAGGAGCACTAACAGGAAATGTGAAAATGTTGTCAGCGGGTATTGTAGATGTTTAGGGTTTTTTTCTGGGTAAATTTATTCATTTAAAATGTTTTTATACAGTAGGCATGTATTTTTTATTTAGAAAAAGTTTTAAAAATATGTCTGTTCTCAATGAGGGGACTTAGATCAAAGTACTTGAAATTAGTTGCCTGCTGGGAGGGCACAGGTGCCAGGGAGGCAAATCCTTGCTGATCTTACTTTGGCAAATGCAAGTAACCAGGGCTGCGTTGTTTCAAGAAAACTTGGTCCCATACGTATTTCTAACATAAAGTATGTGTGTATTTAACTGTTTTGCCTCCTTTGCCTTTGTGAGTGTGGTTTACAGACTAGGGAAGCATCATCCTTGTGCTGGCGTTGGGCTTGCCTGTGTTGTCACAGTGGCCTTGTGGGTCAGACACCGGTGGACCTGGTGGACCTGGAGGACCTGGAGGACCCACGGCTGATGGGGCTGCTGCTCCCACCTCCCAGGCAGCCCTGATGACAGGCAGGGGTCTAGGGAATCCCATCTGTCAAGTCTGACACATAGTAGGGGTTCAGGTGGTTTCAGTCTAAACAAACTTCTCAGTGAAAAATCTTGGGTATTTCGGTGTTAATACTGCACCCTGCTGTAAAATGAATTCACTTTACAAGATGGATGATAACATAGTGGCAGGAACCCGTGTGCCAGGGCCAGGCAGCTCATTCACAGGGTTGCCCTGTGTCCTCAGCGGGGCTCTCATTCCCAGAGCCTCCCTGATGTCCTTGGCTCGTTCCCAGAGCCTCCCTGATGTCCTTGGCTTGTTCCTAGGGCCTCCCTGATGTTCTCAGCTTGTTCTTGCTCCCCCTGCTCTTGTGCAGGGCAAATGTCCTTTCTTTAAAGTTGCCTCCAACTTTGCTTAGTCGTCAGCCCTAGTAGATTAACATTAGAAGAATATTGAGTTTTCACAATTTCATTAGTGATTGTACCCTTATTGTTCCTTAGTGAGAACGGTCTCATCTGCTACAGACCTGAAACAATAGCTCTGAAGGTTGAACACTCCTCCCAAAGCTTTGGTTGGCCATCAGGACCACCAGAAGCCTCTTATCCTCATTATTATTATTTTAAATTCCCAAGTACTAGAGATATTTCTTTATTTATACATCAAGGAGCCATATTTTTCTTCTATCCTTGGGGTAGCTGCAGCTTGAGGTATTTATGGGCTGGAATAAGGGAGAATTTTTAAGCCTAAACTATGAAAAAGCCTTGAAATGCCAATATCCAAATTAAGATAATTTCCTAGTTGGTCATGGATTAAATTGCGGAATTGCATCCTTTTGAAAATTCTCATCCTACAGAATCACGCCCCTAACAGCGGGGCCTTGTGAGCAGGGGCAGGAGCCAGTGACCTTAGCACCCCTGCACCACTTCCTCACTGTGGCCCCGACAGGCTCCCTGGGGCTCCAGAACCACCCTCCTGCAGTTCTCCCAGCTGAATTATTCCAAATGTCCATTGTTTACTTGCACTGAATGGGAGGCTTTTTTTTCTGTTCAATAAATACAACTTTTCTCCTTTTGTATTTTTACTTCAAGTATAAATCTAAGGGAATCAGTCCAAGTTAGCCTAATTTTCCTTCATATCAGCAGTCTTGTTATAGCAGTGGTTCTCAACCTGTGGGTCACGACCCACAGGAATGGTAGTAAAGGGCTGCGGCATTAGGATGGTTGAGAACCACTGTGCTACAGGGATACCCCTTCCTGCAGTGACAAGGCCTGACATCCTGATTTCATTGCTGTTGTGATAAGCTCTTCCAGGCTAGGCAGGGTCCTTGTCACAGGGTTTGTGACTAGGGCAGCTTGCTCTTGCCATTTCTGCCTCCACCCTGACTGCCCTTTACGACACCTTACTCAGAGCTAAGTCTAAAGCTGGCCTTTTTAAATGAGAGGCTCCCTCACCAGGGTCCCCATATCTCACCCTGACCATTCTGTGAGCCTTGTCACCCTTTCTGGTCCGTGGGCTTCTCTTTCAACCTCTTCTGTTTTCTCTCCTGCAAAGTCACTCCTCTGACCAAACCAGCGGGAAAACTGACTCCCCCAGCTGTTCTTGTCAACCCTCGGGTCCCTTCTAAGGTGACCTATCCTTGTGCGCTCCTCTGCTGCTGTTTTAACCCAGTACATTCCCAGTCAAAACTCTTTGGCTCTGTTCTGTCTGAGTGGATCTTTCCCTGTGTACAAACGGTGCCTCTGCTCCTGGCGAGGTTCTCCTCTGCTCAGAGCGTTCGTCTCTGTATTCACTCCGAGCGAGCAGAGTCTGTCTTACTAGTCTAACTCTGCCTTCCAGCCTCATCTCTCTTTTAACTGTTCTACCCTTTACCTGCTAAGCCTTTTCACTGTGAAATACTTGAAGTCCTGTTACAATTTTATAGAATTCGTGCTCTAAAATCTTAGAAACATAAATGGCACCTGGTGATAGATTAATAAATGAAGAAGAACATTTTATATCTGACCTGTCGCCCCTAGGTAAAGACGACCTGATGGCCTTCCTTCCTAAACTGGTTCTCTTCCAGATTCTTTAATCCTCTTTTTGAAAGAGACCAACCCTAAAACTAGAGCCTCACTCCCAATGCCTTCTGCTGAGCTCTGTGGCTAAGTTTTAAACATTTGATCTTTCTTCTCCCCACACTCTGCCCTCATTCAGGCCCTCACTCTCCTCTGCCTTGATTATTGCAATAGACTTCTGTCTCCCTGCAACAGTCAATTTCAGCCCATGTGTGGCCTCTGGCACTGGCACCTGGGGCTGCACCTGGCGGACGCCCTTCTCTCCTGGGGCACATCAGTGAGTGGCTGAGATCACCTTCTTCCCTCTGAAGACAGGGTCAGTGACTGGCTTCGCTGCTCTCTCTCTGTGTTTTAGATACTTTTGTTAACACATCTCCTCCCTAAATGTGTCTCTCCCCCTTACTCTACCATGAGGTTTTGTGGACTGGAGCCGTGTCTTATTAACATTTTATCTGGTAGGCTCTGCCAGCGCATAGTAGGTGCTCAGGAATAGGGGCTGGATTAATTTGAATGGGAGAATAAAGCCTCCAACTTTTCCTTAGAAAGAGAAAAGCCATGAAGCAGAAAACATGGAAATGACAGATTCTGATGATTTGAGGTACCGTGGAAATGATTTTAGACTAGGTTGTTTGACAGCAGTTATGATTTGGACTAAAAGCATACTTTTCATCCATGGCAGCCTGCATTTGAAAGAAGAGCTTTGAAGAAAAAACAAACAACCTGAATGTGGCCTTGCTTTCTTTGAAGGAGAGGTGTGCCTCTTTGAAGGCAGAGCTTCCCAACTGTGAGCACCAAGTGTGCTCCTCTTCACATGAAATAATCATCACCCTGGATCTGGGGGGCAGCCTAAAAACGAGGCCTATTAATGGAATTACTCGTTTCCAGTCTATAAATGTGCACACAAGGGATGGAGCCTGAGCTCTGCTGCTGGCCATAAATCCATGTTATCAGAAATGCCTGAATATGCCCTGAAAGGCCGAGGGACAGGGCATGTCACCGGAGTTGGGCCTCTGTCAACTCCATTAGTGCCCATCTGTCATCCTTCTAGGGATGGGGGTTCTCGCTGTTTCATTGTTTACAAGTCAAAAGGTATGTGAGTTTAAAAATAGAGATTCACGAGCATAAAAAAATACACTTGTGTGTTTTGTCACCAAATTTAGTGAAATCAATTTAAGGAAGGGTGGCTGGGAGGGGAAAGTCCTTTTAACGACCTTTCTACTCCTAGCGCTATGGCCTATTTTAAAAGATGCACAGAAGAGCCCACTAATGTAATTGCCACTATGTCACTGTCAGGATCTTCCGTGAACAAACAGCATCTCATATAAAAGGGCCCACAACGTGCGGGAACAGAGAAGGCTGTGGACAGTGGTGGGAGGGGGGAGGCTGTGAGGTCCAAGGACCTGCACTGTCCTCCACGAATTCAGAAACATGAGTTCTGAGTGACATTGCCCACGAGGGAGGCTCACTGGCCATATCTCAGGTGAGCACCCAGATCCTGAAACACACCAGGATGGAAAAACTATCACGTCACATCTGATATTTTATTCAAACCATAGCTCCTTACCAACAGTAGTGGTGAATTCACATAAAAGGGCCTTGTTAAAACAGGCTTCTGTTTAAGATGCGTGTTAGGTTAATAGCAGAACGGAGAGGGAGGGACAGAGAGTCTCTTACGCTCCGCTCCCTACACTGGCTTCCTCCTTGGTCAGTACCCGGCACCAGAGCAGCACGTTTGTGCAGCCGAGAGGCCGAGGGACAGGGCATGTCACCACTGTTGGGGCTCCGTCAGCTCATTCTCACTATCGTCTGTCACATAGACCCAGTGCTTGAGTGACAGACAGAACAGTTTCACCACCCGAGAATCTTCTGAGCTCCCTCTGTGCAGCCCTGACTCCTGACAGTCTCTGACCTTCCTCTCCCTGGTTCTGCCTCTCCCCAAATGCAGGAAGTGGGAGTTGTGCAGTGTGCAGCCTCTCAGACTGGCCTCTCCCAGTGAGTCGCCTGCACTAAGGTCCCCCCCAGGCCTTTTCATGGCTCTTAGCTCAGTCCTTTTGGTGCTGAATAATACTCTGGTGTCTGGCTGGGTCACAGTTTATTTATCATTCACCTGGTAAATGGCATCTTAGTTGTTTCTAAGCTTTGGCAATTATGGATAGAGCTGATAGAAAGTTTTTAGCTTTTTTGAGTAATGCTAAGGAGTGAGATTGCTAATCAAATTTGAGGGTGTGTTTAGTTTTGTAAGAAATCGCCAAGCTGTCTTCTGAAGTGGCCACACTGTTCTGCATTCCCAGCAACAACCAGTGAGGGTGCCTGTGGCTCCTTATCCTGCCGTGTGCTGTGAGGTTCGGTCTGGACGTGGGCCTCACGGGGCAGTGGCTTCTCACGGTGTCTTGGTGTGCGTCTCCCGGGTGACCTGTCCTGCAGAGCGACCACTTCACGCCTGCTCGCCATGTGTATCTCTCTGGCAAAATACCTGTTCAGGTCTTTGGCCCATTTTTCACATGGGTTGCTTTCTTATTGTTGAGTTGTAAGAGTTCCTTGTGTAGTTTGGATAAGAGTTCCTTATCAGGTACACATCTTGCAAATATTTTCTCCCAGGCCGGGCTTATCTTTTCATCCCTTTGTCAGTCTTTTCACAAAAGGTTTGATTTGAATGAAGTCTGACTTATGGATTCCTTACGTTTTGTGCCTTTGTTGTTGAGCTAAAAAAGTCATCGTCAAAGGGCTATTGTTCGTTATTTGTGCAGTGCAGCCAATCGCACACTTCTGTGAAGACAATGTCCGTCACTGACAAACCTCAAACTCATGCAAGCCCATTGAAGGGAACATGATGGAGACCCAGACCAAGGCAGAAGTGCTGGCTGCTAACTTGACTGCTGTTAATACTGTTTCTGTGGTGCTGGGGACCTTTAATTTTATTTCCCTTGGGATCATAAGCCTTTTGGTGCTATGTCTTGCATCTGTGTTTCTCGAGCGCACACTGAGCTATCAGTGAGGAAGGAAAAGCCATTGCGGGTTCTCTTACATGAGGATCTAATTCCTGGTTCTGCCACTCGGGAACCGTGTAGCGTGCAGTGACATCATGTCTTGTGGCCTCTGTAGTCATTTGTTAAGTGGTAACACCTGTCTTAGGGGGTCTTCTGGGAGGATTAAATTCTTTTAAACTGTTCTTTAATAACAGTGATATAGTAAGCCCTAGATTCATTTTGCCCATTATCTGTTAAGGCTTTTCTCTCCCAGTTCTTCAGCTTGCTTTTATTAAATGTGGAAGATAGTAAAATAATGTTGTGATATGTTTTAGTTGGCTACACACAGAATCCAATTTCATGATGATTTTTAAATTCTAATAATAATGATGGCCAGAATCAAAATACTTCAGTTTAAAGTTGGTGGTTGGGAAGAGAATGCCGGCAGAGAAGGGGCACAAGTCTGCAGGTTACGTGTGAACTAGGGCAGAAAAGCTCAGAGGACACACCTGGGCAGCTCTGGTTTGCTTCACCCAGGGCTCGGAGAAGGGCCCTAAAGCAGCGAGCCCAGTGATGTGAGGAGACTTGGTCCATATGCTGGGGCGATGGGCCCAGGCACGAGTGGCTGAAAGGTGGGGGTGCATCTGAAGAAAAGGAAAACCAGCCTTGCCCCTGTGCCAGAACAAAGAGGGTGATGGGAGCTGGACAGCTGCAGAGGACACCCCTGCCGCCAACCCATGACCAGAGCCCTGGGAACTCGATGGCCTTTGCCACATTCCAGCCTGGAGCTGACGCTATCCTTCACACCTGGATTGTGATGGCAGCCAGGGAAGCGTCCTGTGTAATGCGGAGATGGGCCTCAGGCTGACGAGAAAGCTGCCTTCGTGAAGTCGGGAACTCCAGGCTTGGCACCTCCCTGGTGTCTGGGTCCCACCTCTGTGTCTCTGGAGCCCGGTGCTCACCAGGGCCACAGGAAACCCTGGTCCAGGGTGGAGAGACCCCAGAAAGCTGTGGTGTCTGTGGCTATGTTATTAGGGTCGTGGCTCAGGGACAGTGACTTTGGCAGCACCAAAGATCTGCCCATCACCCAGCACTTTGAAGCCTCCCTGATCCACCTGACTGTCAGATGCACCTGTCACACAGGCCAGTGTCCTCTTTCCCTGCTCTTGGGTTTGCCTGAAGCTGGTGGATGGTAAATGAGCAGCCTGACCTGAAATCTGTTTCTCCGTGTTTGCAGTCTGGACACTGTTTCAGACCCCTGCTGCCCCCAGCCCAGCACCCTTCCTCCCACCTGGCTGACTCACAGGGCCAGCTGTGGTGACCCGTCACTCCCTACGTTCTTCAGTTCTTAAAGGGAAGTAATTTCTTCCCCACAAATAGATGATTTAGTTTTTAAGTTGAGATATTCATGATTTCCGAAGGGAGGATGAGAGGATGGAAAGATTAAGCATTGGTTTTGAAGGAAGAATACCAGCTAATGTTTGAGAAGCCCCTTTATAGAACAGCTCAGGTTGCTGTGGGAGATCCCAGCTGCACTTTGTCTTCCTGACCTCCAGCCCAAGCGAAGCTCCAGACACTGTGCTCATGACTTTGATTTATTCAAGTCTAAGACTGGAATCAGTTACCATGGAAAGCTATAAAGCCTCTTTCTCTAGGTTTTTCAAACTGAGGTAGATAATTTCAGAAGGGACCAGACCACAGCTTGAATGACCTCTTGATACTTACTGCTCATTAAACTAATTCAGTTGCAGTGTCCAGGCTTTAGGTGTACCTCAGGCAGGTCTCAAAAGGGATTTGTCTCAATTCACAACTTTCTTGATCTTTTGAGGGTCTAAAATTTCCCCACATGTGAGTTTGGGTAGAACAGGCAGGGTTAGTGATGCTGGAGGAGGAGCTAACTCACAGCGCATGTCTGTAATAGAGTAACAATGGTTAAACATGCACTGAATACCTTCCTTTATTCTGGAAACCCTGCCAGGCGTTCTGTGTGGTAACTCATTTAGTTTTCCCTGGGGCCTATGTGGTACAGCATCCTTGGTGTGAAATGTAGAAAGAGGGTGTATCTCAGAGAAACGTAACTCCAGAACTGCTACTCTCCAGCTTTGTGACCACAGAAAAGTTATTTAGACTCTGTGAGTCTCAGCTTTAAAAACTCGTAAGTAGAGGATGAAATATCTGCTTTGAGGTGTTGTTTGTGAGGACATACATAAAACTTACATATTAATTAGCTATTAGGACCCCACAGCTGACCCCTTCCCACACTGACCCCCTACTCACACTGACCTCTCCCCACACTGACCTCGTCCCCACACTGACCCCCTCCACACACTGACCCCTTCCCACACTGACCACCTCCCCACACTGACCCCCTCCACACACTGACCCCTTCCCACACTGACCCCTCTCCACACACTGACCCCTTCCCACACTGACCCCCTCCACACACTGACCCCTTCCCACACTGACCACCTCCCCACACTGACCACCTCCACACACTGACCCCTTCCCACACAGAACACCAACCCACACTTACCACCACACCACAACGTCCCCACACCCAAAACTATCCCGCTGGCCACACTGCGCCCCGCCCAAATTGCGGACGTGCCCACGGGTGACCG
>CAUYPK010022232.1:0-19173 GCA_963574355.1 Loris lydekkerianus
CGCCGCGCGGGCGGGGGGCGCGGCGCCCCCCCCCGCGCGGGTCGGGCAGGGAGTGGGGAGCTCGTGCAACTTCTCTGAAAGTCTATTTGCAGTAGGACTTAGCAGCTTTCTCCAGTGGCCTTCTAGACACCTGTTGTTGGAGCTGTGAGGCATTTCTCCCTTCCCTGAAGTCCGCACCTCCAGAGCCAGAGAAACCAAAAACAGAAGGGAAAAAATGCCAGTGATACACCAAAATAAAAAACATCTGTGCATCAAAGGACACAATCAACAGAGTGAAAAGACAGCCCCTGGGATGACAGAAAATATTTTAAATCATATAGCAGACGACAGGTTAATACCTAAAATATATCAAGAACTACTACAACTTAAAAACAAACAAAAAAAAATCCAACAACCCAATTAAAAAATGGGCAAAGAATTTGAATAGACATTTCTCCAAAAAGAAATAACCAATAAATACATAAAAAGGTGCTCAGCATCTCTAATCACGAGGGAAAAGCAAATCCAAACTACAGTGAGGTGTCACCACACACCTGTGAGAATGGCTGAAGAAGCAATAATGGTAGTGTTGTGTAGGGTGTGGTAAAACTGGAACCCTCATGCACCGTTGATGAGAAAGTAGGATGGCACTGCTAGCACATAAAATGGTATGACCATTTATAAAAAATTAAAAATAGAATTAACGTGTGATTCGGCAATTCCACTTCTGCATATATACCCCAAAGAACTGGAGGCAGGGACTCAAACAGACACTTGCACCCCTGTGTTTACGGCAGCTTTATTCACAATAGCCAACAGACGTAAGCAACCCAAGTGTCCACGGACAAGTGAGCAGATAAACAAAATGTAGTATGTATAACACAATGGGGTGTGATTCAGCCCTAAGAAGGAAGGAGATTCTGACACGTGCCGCAACGTGGTTGAAACCGGAAGACGTCATGTTAAGTGAAATAAAGCCCATTACAAAAGGACAACTATATGATTCCACTTCTAGGAGGTATCTTGAGTAGTTAAATTCATTGGAGACAGAAAGTAGAATGGTGGTTGTCAGGGGCTGGGGGAGGGGAAAATGGGGAATTATTGTTTCATGGGTTCAGAGTTTCAATCTTGCAAGGTGGAGACAGCTCTGGAGATGGATATGGTGATGGTTGCATACCAAACACTGCTAACAAACACTGAACACTACTGCTCTGCACATCTAAAAATGAGAAAGACGATAAATATTTTACCACAAGTAAAAATGCCATTGAGTCCCGTTTTTTTTCCTTAACAAGATTCTGGACAAAATGATTAGGAGAACTGTAGAAGAAAAAAAGAAGTTCCAGGATTTATGGAGATAGTTTCCACATTTCAGAGCTTCCTAGAAATGTTAGAGATCTAAGTTCCAATACTTGAATTTTTATTTTAATGCTCTTCTCTGGAAAAATAAATACACACAAAAATAAGTCTTGGTCAGAACTTGGTCACACTTTCAAAGATTGACTGAGACATTGTTAAATAACAAGAAACCAACTCTACCAATGATTTACAGCAGTGTTTTTCAATCTTTTTGTTTTTTTTAATCTCATGGCACACTAGAACTTATAGTTAAACTTCCATGGCACACTTAAATTATGTTGATCAAAAACAAAAAAGTAAAAAAAGTATTGTGCTTTGAACTTCTTTCATAAACAATTTAATCAATGATCTTTAAGCTCTTCTCCTGGCACACTACTGTGCTGGGGCACACCGGTTGAAAACCACTGACATACAGTATGTATGCAGGGATACTGCCTCCTAAACAAATAAGACCAACATCATACTGAAGATACAGACATGAAAGAGACACTCTGCACTGCACTTTAATTATTCAGTGTGTATAGCACATGCTGAAACATTTTGGGCTTGCAGTTCTCTACAGGTGGAAGATGAACCAAAGCTAGTTTGTGAGAGAATTTGAAGAAATGTGTAAACACTGATAGTCCGGGCCTGCATTCACAGTCACAGATGGACCCAGCATGGCAGCCCAGTCCTACACCCATAGTCACAGACCCAACATGGTAGCCCAGTCCTACACCCACAGTCACAGATGGACCCAACATGGTAGCCCAGTCCTGCACCCACAATCAGAGACAACCCAGCATGGCAGCCCAGTCCTACACGCACAGTCACAGATGGACCCAGCATGGTAGCCCAGTCCTGCACCCACAGTCATAGACAGACCCAGCATGGTAGCCCAGTCCTGCACCCACGGTCATAGACAGACCCAGCATGGCAGCCCGGTCCTGCACCCACAGTCATAGACAGACCCAGCATGGCAGCCCAGTCCTGCACCCACAGTCAGAGACAACTCAGCATGGCAGCCTGGTCCTGTACCCATAGTCATAGATGGACCCAGCATGGTAGCCCAGTCCTGCACCCACAGTCATAGATGGACCCAGCATGTGGCCACACCTGAATTCAACGGCACAGCCTGTGTCAGATGAAGCACCCTCCTAACCTCTGGTGCCAGGACAGGGAAAGGAGAAAAAATGGAGCCAGGAGATCGTTTCTTCCCTCTTTCCTGGGTGTCTGAGCAGGAGGCCAGGTCTGGCTAGGATGGCGCCTGCCTTTTAGAGCTTCCTCCAGTTTTCACTGGGCAGGTTCTCCACCACCTCCACGATGGGAGGGGTGGGGTGTGTGTCTTAAATTACTGGGGTTAAATTGGAACAATAATGAAATAATTGTGAAAAAATTATGGCAGGTGCTTTGTAAAGCACAAAATAGGTGTTTTTATTTGTATACCACTTACACACAAAAAAAACTCCCCACAAACTCCGGTGACTATAGTTGGAGAATAGAAAAATGCAACAATGGCTACATGCTGGCATGGACCATTTCTGGTCAGCACAGTATTTTTATTTCTTTCTTTCTTTTCCTTTTTCTTTCTTTTTTTTTTTTTTTTTTTACATATACACGTGTTTATTAGGTTTCCACTTTTTGCCGTCACAAAATTAAAAAGGCTTAAAGTTTAATAACAATAACAATGTTTAAGATAAGGACTAGAAACAAAAAACTCACAAAGAATGAACAAAGATAAATACATTCAGAAAAGAAATCAGACAATTGCTGCATCAAAATATTAAGCAATAATAATAATAATGCAAAGAAAGTAACATTCACATTGTCAGATAAGAGTATGTCTATTATAGAATGCTTTGACTCTGAGGTTTGGTATGGAGTCATCAGTTAACTTCTTATTTTTTTTTCAAAGTCTCAGAAAATAGACAACTAATATTTATAAATGAAAGTAAAAGATAATTTCAAAAAACAGATCATGCCAAATTTTATAGACAATAGAAAAAGAAGAAATACTTCAAATCATTCTACTTAATCTTTATGTTAGTCACCCCACATCCCCAAATCAGGAGATTTTGCATCAAAAATTCCAATTTCAAATTATTTTAAAGCATAGGAAATTCTGGCCATGTTGGTCCCACCCTTATTTATTCACTCAGCAAGTGAGAATAGATTGGTGACAGCTCTGTGCCAGGCGCTGCTCTGGGCGCCGAGTCTGCAGCAGAGGCCAGACAGACATGGGGCGAATGGATACGTAACATTATAGCAGGAAATTAGAAACCCTCTGAGCAGAGCAGAGCTAGGGCTGGAGACTGACAGCAGGGGAGGAGGACTATGCTGTTTTCCTAGAGTGCCCAGGGAAGACCTTTCTGGCCTTGCCACCATCCCCACCATGCCACTTACTCCTCCTGGTCATTTCCTAATACCTGCCTGACGGTTGGCGGCGTCTGAGGCTGTGAGGTCTGCCGTAAAGTGATGGGAAGTATAAACAAGAATTCAAATTAGAAACGAAGGGAATAAAAGTAAGAATAGGATGTCAAGACCAGTAGAAGCAGGAGCCAAGTCCTAAAAGCCCTCCTGATGGGTTAGTTGGGCATCAGACTTACCTAACGTTCCTGGCAACCAAAGCTGAGGGAAGTAAGCTTACTGACATCACTCCCATTTTCAGAAAGGAAGAAATAAAGCCCTCCCTGTATGAGTCCAAGCTTTCCTCACTTGGACATGGAGTAGAACGGAGGACCTCAGGCTCTGAACTCCAAATGATGTCACTAACACGTTGCACGGGAGGGTGCTGTTTCCCCATGGTTCAGTCATTCATTCAAGACAGCTTTATTGAGACACAAATAAGCACTAGAGATACAAAAGTGCCTGATTTTGTTTTTTTGTTTGTTTGTTTGTTTTTCCTAATGGCACAGCTCAGCTAAGTTAGACTAAGATAATGCAGGGCCCACCCTTTGTTCCTTCTGATCTCAGTTCACACAGTATTTAGAACAGACAGAATGCCCCTCACTGAAACTGTCCCCCTTCCATAAATCTATCTTTTCTCAGCTGGTTAAACAGTGAGAAAGTAAAGATTATAATTAATAGTTCTTGCAACATGCTGCAGCCTTAGCCACTCCTATTGCTCAGAGGCAGTTTCTGTGGCCTGGACCTTTGATTCAAAGCAGGCAAATCTTTGTCCTCCTTTCTGGAATAGCCTCAGCAGGTGGACACCAATTGTAGCGCCCTTAACACTGAGCACCACCCACTTGAGAGAGAGAAATTATTCTGTTCATTCACTCTCTGCACATTCCTGGGTGTGTGACCAAAGGCGAAGACTCCAGCCCATCTTCCAGAATGTTCCTGGGGAGCTTTCTCAAGCCTCCAGTCCCCTAAGCTTCCCAAGAGTTCCCCGGGCAAGGGAAGCCCCTCCCCTGGTTCCTGGTATGTGTAAGCACCACGGTCTGTCCCCTGGGACTGGGCATATCTGTCTTTCCGCTGTGCTCCAGCCCTGGGAGAAAACATGCAGCTAACTTTTCTGTGCAGATGCCGGCCTCGCTGAGCCCTTATCCCCTGGATCACCTTTAGGCTCACTGGAGATTTTATGGGCTCGCTGTCCTGCTGCTGGCGAGAGCTGAGGGCGTGTCCCCGAGGCAGGGCTTTTGAAAACTGTGCTGCTTGCGATCCTTACCCCGACTTCCTGCACCCGCTACCACGCCTCTCTGCTACTCTGACTAAATATGCCCTTTGAGCCAACCTCACAGAACTGGTTCTTTGAGTTGGTAACAGTGATCTTCCAGAAGCACCCTGGGCTCCCTCTAGCAAGAACGTCCTCTCACAGGTGCAGAGGTCACTTGCCCCACTGGAGATGCTTCCAAATCACCTGACATGGAATCCCACTCTATCCTGCAATGGGGCAGCTCAACCAGGTCCCAAGTGTTTGCTGGAAGTGTCCCAAGTATTTGCTAGAAGTGTCTCTGACAAAGGTCAGTGGGTAAATGTCTTATCATGGACTTACAGACCTACACCAACCCAAAGACATAAATACTTGGACATATAGTACATCCTTTTAACTTAAATCACTTTCCATTTATTTCTTTTATTACCAAAATGAAGTACAAAACATAGTTCCACCAAGTTTTGTTTTTAAGGGTACAGGATTACCATTATAAAGACTTAGAGTATACATACTTTTATAGACTAATAAAAACTTGTCACCAACTGGTGCTGAGCAGCTAGGAAACACACCTGGCCAGGTGTATTGTGTCCAGCAGGCGCTCAATTCATGGAATAATGATGATCACGGTCACTTGCTGCGTCCTCTGCGCGTGCCAGGCACTGACAGACTCCTCACAGTTTGCCTTTTCTCCTGGAGTTCTCATAATCCTGAGACATCCTATTGTTATTTTCGTATTTCAGGTGAAAGAAACTGAGGTTTAGAGATCTTTAACAACTTGCCCAAAGTCACCAAGCATCGAAGCCTGGGTTTGAAGCTATGTTTGTTACACCCCAAAGCTCTTACTGGGAGGGAAGGAAAGATGGAGTGGGGAAGCAGGAGGGCTTAGGAAGCCTCCATCAGGCCTCCCAGCTTACCACCCAGCACCAAGGCCCCTGCTGGCTCCAATTAGTGAACAAAGACCTCTTCTCAGTCTGTGTGCCAGTCACACTCTGCCCCTTCACTTGGCGCCTGATTAAATCAGAGGTCCAAAGTGCTCACCCTCACCTTACTGGCCCTTGGGGCGGGGTAATCCTTGCTGTGTGGGGCTGTCTGTGCTCTCTCCCTGCTACCTGTGACAACCAAAACTGTCACCAGACAATGCCCACACAGACACTAGACACACACAGAGGTGGAGGTGGCAAAGTTCCACAGAAGTGATGGTCAAAGTCCCCAGAGGGTGGAAGCTGCTGTGGGCACAGCTGGGAGGTCTCTGGGAATTCTTCAGGTGGCCCCTTCCATAGTCACGGCACCATTCTGACCTCAAACTAGTCACGAAAGGCCAAGGCTCTAACCAACTAAAGGAAACCTCAGGTCTCACAGGCTTGTAGGTGGATGGAGCAAGGGGTCCCTGCAAAAGGCCCCAGGGTCATGATGGGCCTTCCCAGTGTTAACATTTGGGGCAGGAAATCTGTGTACATCCAGGAACGCTCCTCTCTCCCAGAAGAAAGGGCTAAAGAGTAACCATGCCGGATGTGACTTCAGGGATACACAGTGTATACTCAAAGGGCCAAAGCTGGTGCCAGACTCTCAGGACCTATCAGAAGGGCTAGGAGAGCCTTTTGCCCCTGTCTGTTGTTGGGTTTCAAATTTAAAATCTTCATTGCATCTAATGCCATACGCATATTAAAATTTTAATGTGTGTTCAAAGAACTAATTTGTTCTATGTCTCCATTTTATCTATATCATATTTTTATGTTTATCTTGGGATTTTTTTTTTAATATCCTAAGAACCTCAAAAAGAGTGGAAGTAGCCTGGGCCTGCCTTGCGTCTGTCTCATACGCACAGTAAGTCATAAGGGGAGGGTGGTTTCCACGTGCACCAACAGGTGCCGAAAGTTCCATGTAGAGTCTCCATCTAACGTCTTTAAATTAAAAACTGTAATTAAAAAAAAAAATCCCTGGGGGAATATATAATGACCTCTCAAAACTCAATAATGAGAAAGCAGTCAAGCCAATTTTAGAAATACAGTACTCAAAAGATTTGAGCAGTCACTTTGCCAAAGAAGACGGACAACAAGAAAGCAAATGGAAAAGGTGATCAACACTGTTAGTCATGAAGGGAAAGCAAATGAAAAGCACCACGGGGCCCTCCATGCCTGTCAGGATGGCTAAACTGAAGCAGGCTGCCCTCCTGAGTGCTAGTAAGTACACGTAGGAGCAGGAACTGCTGGGAAAGCAAAATGGTACAACCACTTTGGAAAAGAGTTTGACAGTTTTTTTAAAAGTTAAATATACACTTACTCTATGACCCAGCCATTTAACTCTTAAGTATTTATCCAAGAGAAATGGAAGCTTATATCAGTGCAAAGACTTGTACACATATTTTCATAGCAGCTTTACTGATAACAGCCCCAAAGTGGAAACAACCCAAATGCCCACCAAGAGGTGAATGAACAAACAGATGACGCTATGTCCAGAGAGAACACAACACACACAGCTCATCAGTAGCAGGGGAAGGATCTCTGACACACGCAAGGTTAGTAAGTCCCCAAATTATGCTGAGTGAAAGAGCACACATTGATTTCACTTAGGTAGAATTCTAGAATGCATAAATTATCTACAGTCAGAGAAAGCAGATCAGTGGGTGCCTGGGGACATGGTCGGGGGGGACAGGAGAGACAGAGACTGCAGAGGGACAGAAGGAATTTGGGGTGTGTGTGGATGAGCTCCTTATCTTGATTGTGGTGATGATTTCAAGAGTATACACACTTGCTAGAATCGATCAGACTGGAACATTGGATACGTGTGTTAAGATGGATCCCTGGCTGTTATGGGATGGGGGCCAGAGATACAGCCACTAGATCCGCTTGGGTGATTTCTGCATTTCTCTCTTCTCCAGCTGAGTGTGGAGGTTGCAGCCATAACGCGCTGGCACTGGCTGGATAATGTTACTGAATGAAGTGCAAGAAACTTATAAAAAATGCATCGGCCTATGGGTGGGTGAAAGCCCAGCCGTGCCATCCTCTCACTCTCTCTGAAGAGCGCTTTTCATCTGGGTAAGGCCCTCATGGGGCCAGAAGAGACTGGGATCAAAATACACTGGATATGCTATTTGTGCGGCTTAAAATCCCTCCTTCTTAGAGAGTAAGGAGGGTGTCCCCTCCCCTTCCCCAGGACAGAGAAAGTGGCCAAGCACCTTGGATCACTTCCAGCTTCCTCCAGCCAAAGACGGCGCAGCATCCCAGCGTTCACTGAGGAAACAGAACTCGCACACACAGGCACACACAGCCGCCTCCAGGCCCCCGGACCGCAGGTGCAAACCCCAATTAGAGCTCCCAATACCTTTTCATCCCTAACAAGGGCCCAGCCTCAGCCCCTGCCAGGGACTGAGGAAAGCCCCGGAAGGGTCTGCCGATTGGACTGGGGGAGACAAAGAGTGTCCACATAAAGCAGCTTGTGTGAGTTGAACTTGAAACACACCTTCAGTTTCCAAACCTCTAGTGACAATTAGCCAATGTACTATTTTATGAAACATCAGTTACTGGCCACAGGAAACAAACGGCTTTCCAAGGCCCCGCTCCCTCCTTAGGCCACAGGGGAGCGCGTCCCGCAGACCTGCCAGGCGTGTGCTCACACCTCTGGCTTTGGTTGTCTCTGCCATGGGCAACAGTCCGCCTACACTGATGTCGTTTTCAGGGTTATGGGTGCAGGGTGGTCCTCCTGCAACTCGTGGCTCTTTATTGCTAATTCAATCAAGGCCTAAAACAAAAGCACTTTTGATCCTTCATTCTTAGCACAGAGACGTAGGGATTTTGATGTGTGTACTAGCGCTCCTTCCTCAGCAGAAAAGCTCTAAGGCCACAGACGCATTTTCCCAGACCTCCTCCTCTCCCTGTTCTGTGGACTTTTTTGAAGGGAAGTTCTACCAAATTTACAGGGAGCTTTGTCTGTGAACAGAAGAAAGACCTCTCCCCAGCTGTCTCCTTGTTGCAGCCACCCACTCTTAGCACTAATTCCCAGCCCTCCTGACAATCCTTATTTTTAATACCCCAGTCTCCTAAGAAATGCCAACAATTAAAAATGCTAACACAAGAATATTAGAAGCCCACATGTCCCCACTAACTCCATACTATTTTTCTGCGATTCCTCTTAGCTTGTCACGGGGCACACCTTTTTGTCTACTCAGTCCGTGTCTGTGCGTGTAACTCTTTATTCTTCTTCTAACTCAGCTTCGCCACTGGCTCTGCAGTCACAGAACAGGAATGGCTGGAAAGTCGGCTGCACAAGAAAGAGTTCTCATGAGACTTTGCCACCCCACCCTGCCCATTCTGCAAGCCTCTGCTCGCAACGTTTTCATTTGCTGACCAAGAAATAGCCCTGTTTTGTGTGTCACTGTCTTCTGTTTAAAGAGATTGGATTTGACACACACTGTGGATTCATTAATGTTGAATATGTGGCTCGTGGCACCTCAGCTCAAGCCTGAATACACAGCTTGGCTCTGTGAGCTAAGGAACACAAGATGGCACTTCACCACAATGCTTGGGGACTATGGCAAAGCAAAGTCACCAAGGAAAAGCACAGAAATGAGGAAAATGTGGCACTACAGAGACCACAAATAGGGGACTTGTTTACAGAATGAGAGCTGAAACAAAAAGGCAGAGCATCACCCCGCTTGACCCCCGCTGGGGAATGTGTGACTTAAATTTTGCCACTTGTACATGTCCACAAATGACCACAAGGCATCGTTAGTATTGATTTTGTGGTTACCAGTACATTTTGTGTAGTAGGCAAACTTACAACTATGAAATCTGTAAATAACAGGGATTAACTTGACATGTATACTAATGAGGAGGAAAGCAGCCATTCATTTTTCCCTTTGAAACGGGTCTGTTAAAAGCACGACCACCATGATGGCTGCCCTCTGTCCACGATAAATCGTTTCTTCCCAAGCAGTCGTTTCAGGAGTCATGGTGGGAGTCTTCTCGCCTTCCTTCAAGATCAGATTCAAAACTTCTAGGTCTGGTCGGGTGGAAGTCAGAAGCTCAGAGTTTGAGTGGTGTCCCAGGTTCCATCAGCAGCCTGTCTTTGAACATGGAATAAATTTCTTCATCTGTAGAAGGCAAAGTCCATATTTCATTCACTCTAAGACATTTATGCTTTCACATTTTAATATCTCTGAAACTGTGGTTTGGTTTTGTTTGTTTTACATTTGGTGATGCATTTTCTTTCTGGGCAGTACATATAATGAAATATGGGTTCCTATTTCACCCTTGGGAATCTTAGAAGTGATGAAATATAGTGATCACGATACCTGCCTCACAGTGTTGTGAGGATTTGGCAAGTTACAACTTCACAGTGTTACTGCAAAAAAACAAATAACATGACAATCTGTGCAGGGCGCAGGGCAAGGGACAATTACTGTCACTGTATTTTCTTGCTTCTAGAGTGGATCAATTTTTTTACTCCTGAAATTGCTTGAGGAATTTCATCATAGCTGCACCCTGTGACTCAGAATAGATTTTTTCAAGCCACGGTTGGTACACACACATTATTTTAGTAGGTTATAACATCTTTTGTTATTGGCAGAAATTCCAAAAAGAGTTTAGGAACCAGGGCTTTGAGGAAAGCAAAACACAAGGCTCTTGGGGGCCAAGGCCTTCCTCCCTTCATGCCCATGACTCTGACCACGGGGTCCTGTGGTTCCGTTTACACTGGGAGACTCTGGGTCTCTGAGCTCCTTCCATCTTTCTTCCTTTCTCTTGGTGGCAAAAGGAAAGTGAAACAATTGAGGCAAGAATTCAGCCTACACAATCAACATCACCCAAGATAACTCCATGTGTGTCATCCAGATCTTCACCTCCATTGTGGTTTTGCTTCTTTGGGGGAAGGAAGGGAGGTTACCTGGGTTCTGTGTCCAGAAGAAAGCTTCATAACGCCTTCACTCCACACGGGTGTTTCCAACTGCAGTCCATGATCCTGTTTCCTTGTGTATGTTTGTTCCTTGACGTAGGGAGATTATGTTCCTTGTATTTACATTTGTATGTAAATACAATTTTGAGAAATGTCACTGGAGTCTAAATATGGGAATAGGATGGGATCAGCTAATTGGGTATGTAGGGGAGAAAGGCTGCTGGGTGGGGGGTGCTCCCTAATAGGAAAGTATGGAGGTTACTTTGCTGCCCTGTTGCCAAATTATGGTCAAATTGAGTGAATAAATGAGGGGGCAGAAACCCAGGGATTATCAGGCGGCTTCTCCGTGTGTGACTGTTTCAAGCCACCTAAATATGGGCACCACTCCATCATCTCCACTTTACAGTTCTAGAACCTGAATCTCAAAGGGGAAATGATTTGTGTAAGGTCGTAAGAGGAAGGGATGGAACCAGCCTACCACCTGGCGCTTCTTCCCAGAGCCCCCCTCTCACTACTCGAGGGATGAGGAGCTCTAACCAGAGTCCCAGAGATGTGTCCCCACCCCTCTGCTGTTCTGCTTCTCCTGTGGTCTTCTCCAAGGGGCATCTCAAACCCAGCCACTGTGCGGCCATTGTCTAGCAGGTGCATGCTATTTTTTTTTAACAATGAAGTTTTGTTTTTTCCTCAATTGAGGCAAGGGTGCATCCCTCTTGCACCACCACAACTCCTCCCTTTAAAAAAATAAAGAGGTAAAAAGTAGTAGCTGTACCGTCTCCATGAGAACCCTTTTGATTTCCACTCTCACTAGCAGCCATTGTCCTCAGCAGTTATTGCTATCAGAGTGCTGCCCAGTAGAGACTAGAGTCTCCTTATGTAAATGTAGCCCTGGAACACACAGATTTCCACTGACCCAACCAAGGTCACATAAAGAACTAGTGAGGTTCCTGATCCCCAGCCATTGGCTGCAGTTTTATGCACACTTAGTAAATATTTACAGCTCTGAATAGCCTCCCGGCTGCAGTTAGCACAAGAAGTACTCACATATGTGTGTGCGTGCCTATAAAGCAGACGTGAGAAAACGTAAACTTAAATTACAGGGACATGGTCTCCTTGATTAGTAACTAGGTTAAAAGCCGGAGAGCCAAGATTGAAGGCCGCACTTTGTCCCTTTAAATCTCTCGATTGTCGTATATATAAGATGGTTTGTTTTTCATGAGTTACATAGAATAGTTAAATTTATCTATCAATCAAATCATGCCCCCACCTGCCAATGGACATTTTTTTTACATTAAAGCACATATAAATATGAAATAATTGCAATATATTAGCAATGACTAGACTCATTCTATTCTTATTCTATTCTTTCTTTCTTTCCTTCCTTCCTTCCTTTGGTTCTTTCTTTCTTTCTAACCCAGGCTGAAGTACAGCAGCACAATCATAGCTCACTGTAAACTTGAACTTCTGGGGTCAAGCAATCTTCCCACCTCAGCCTCCTGAGTAGTTGGGAGTACAGGCTACACAAACATGCCTAGCTAACCTTTTAATTTTCTTTTTAGAGATGGGGTCTCACTATGTTGTCCAGTTGGTTTCAAACTGCTGACCTCAAATGATCCTCCTGTCTCAGCCTCCTACAGTACTGAGATTACAGACATAGGTCACTGCACCCAGCCACAAATGTTCTTTAATGTAGAATTCCTGAAGAAGAAGAACATCTGTCTAAATGGAAGTTTATATTCTTTAAATGAGATTTTTTAAAACTTTGTAGTGAGTGATTCGATACAACCCTAATTCAAACCAGCTAAAAGGCAAAAGGAATCTTGTTTGGCTCCTCAAACAGGGAGGCCCAGGAGGGTGGATCTGGTGCAGACGTGAGTTCTCGTCCTCTGTCTCCACATCAGGCCTCTTCGCTATTCTGATGGTATCATTAGAGTCTGATGGTAACATTCGCCCACCCCCACTCCGTGTGACAGGATGTGAAAGGCCTCATCTGAACTGCTTGCTTTTTTTAAATTTCAGATTAATATGAGGGCACAAACTATTAGGTTACAAAGTTTGCATTGTTAGGTAGAGTCCCTGTTGTAACTGTGTGCCATATACCCTTACATTGTGCCATTAGGTGGGAGCACACCGGTCCCCTTCCCTCCTCCCTTTCCCCATCCCTCCTGCCCACCTCCCCCCACCTTGAATTGAACTGACATTTTCTCTTAGGTGAGCATGTGTTAGATTGTATACTGGCTTCATATTACTATTGAGTACACTGGATACTTGCTTTTCCATTCTTGTGATACTTCCCTAAGAAGAATGTGTTTCAACTTCATTCAGGTTAATACAAAAGATGTAAAGTTTCCATCTTTTTTATGGCTGAACAGTACTCCATGACACACGTATACCAGGGTTTATTAATCTATTCAGGGTGAACTCCTGGTTTTTGAAAAGGTGAGAGGGCTACCCATCTACCTCCTATTCCGGATGCCCTCCAGGAAGGATTCTGACTGCCTTGATGAATTACCCACCTTTCACAGCAATCCCAGGGACCAAGAAGAAATGGGCCCTGCTGAGGCTGAGTCATGTGCCTCCTCCCATGCAGGAAGGTGAGCCGCTGGGCAATGTCACACATGACGGCAGCCCCATCAATGGAGAAGTTACTCCCTGAGGAAGGGGAGTACCAATGCCCAGAAGGATAGAAAATGGCCAGGCACAGTGGCTCACACCTATGACCCCAGCACTTTGGAAAGCGGAGGTAGGAGGATTGCTTGGGGCCAGGAGTTCAGGAGTTCAGGACTAGCCTGGGCAGCATAGCAAAACCCTATCTTTATAATTAAAAAAAAAAAAAAAAAACCAGACAAAAAAGTATTCATTATCTCAGCCTGTTCCACTGGGCTTGTGATAATAGTGATTGTGATTAGAGCCCAGCTGAGCAGCTGCTGTTGGGTGGTCAAAGCTGGTGTGTGAGTTTCAGGTCTGCCACCTCCCTAATGTGCAGAGGACACGGTGGACATCACCCCCAGAGAGCTGATTTGCAATGGCTTCGCAGTGGCACTAACAAGAATATTAGCAACAAAGTATTTTTGTTCCATTGATTTCTGCACTGGGTTCCAGCGCTTTCCAGATAATGTTTTGTGAATTCTAGGAGGTCCCTTGTGAAGTGGCTGGCACATATTTCACTGCACGGCCTGTCTGGTGATAGAGAAACTGGGCCCTGAGGACGTCATGCAATCTGCACAAAGTCCCACAGCCAGTTTGTGACAGCCTGTGAACTCCAGTCTCACGTCCTGACTGTGGAGATCTGTTCCCTTCTGGGCCACCTCTTGGCCCAGACGAGGAAGATTGATGAGGGTTCTTATGTCAAGCACTACCATGATGGATTTTTAATGGCCTTTATTTTCATCCTCTGGGGAAACCAGCATATCCTTCCCTGGCTAAACACTCTTTCAGGAGAAGCCACAAACTAGCCTCCTGAGTCCCTGTCCCTTAGACTGCTGCACTCGCAAACCCGATGACTCCTGGCAGCCTCCTGTACAGCCGACAGAGCAAGTAACTGTGTTTCTGGGCACTCCCTGCATTTCCTTGCTGTCTTATGGCCAGAAGAAGTGGAAAGAAATTACAAAAAAAGGAGGTGGAGAAACCGTGAGAAAAAGAGAGAGTAAGAGGATGATGCCAATGGGGAGAAAGAAAAAGAGACTGAGGGATCAGCAAGGCCACTGTGTGAGGACGAAAGGGGAGGGCCAGCTCGAAGGGAGGTGCTGACAGAGTCCCCGAGGTGGGGGAAGCTGGCACTCCCGACCTGCCAGAGGCGAGGATTCACATCCTCGACCATCACGGCGTCCTTAAGGGATGTGGGGCCGTCCTGTGCCAGGTGGAGAAGGGCCATGGAGTCCGGGTAACGGGTGGGTTCAGGCAGCTCAGTGTGTGGCCGTCCTGTGCCAGGTAGAGAAGGGCCGTGGAGTCTGAGTCACGGGTGGGTTCGGGCAGCTCACCAGTGACCTTTGGCACCTTTGGCATCACCTTCCTGTGTTTATCACCAAATCCTCTCCACGTTTTTTTCTTTGCTTTTCTCAAGGACATTTTATTTAAAATTTTCAAGTAATGAATATGGAATCATACAAGTCAAGGATTCTCAAAGATGAAAGAAAGAAAGAAAGAAAGAAAGAAAGAAAGAAAGAAAGAAAGAAAGAAAGAAAGAAAGAAAGAAAGAAAGACAACACCCAAGCTTCACACCAGGGGGACTGAATTGATTAGCTTGGGATTTCTTTTAAGTCCTTGGGTAACTCTGATTAATTAGCTAGGATTAAGAATCACGGCACCAAATGTTCTCTTTCACTTCAATCTTATTACAATTACCTGGGACATTTAAAACAATAAACAAAAACTCTGCTTGGGCCCCATCCCGTAGAAATTCTGATGTAATTAGTCTTCAGTGGAGGCATAACACGTCTAGGGGGCGGTAAGTTCCCCCAGATGCTTTTAATGTGGCGCCAAGATGAGGAACCACCAACCTGGGGATCTTCTGATTGCACCATGGGGACACATGTCAGGTTGGGGAAATTTGGGGCCGTGCTGGGCTCAGATGCTGAGAGGACTTCCCGGGCAGCAGCCGCAGGGGCAGAGAGGGGACTGTCGCTGTCAGCTTGACAGCAAATCGCCTGTTTGATCACATTTCCTACCAAATGCACAGTGGAACCAGGTGTTTCAGGAATCGTTTTGCTTCTGCAGCTCTTCCTTTGCAGTTTTCTTTCTTTTGGACGCCTGAAAGGAAGTTCCCTTTCCCCCCAGAAATGGTGGGTGGAGAAGGGGATGATTGGACCTGCGATAAACCAGTCAGGACAGTTCAGGTGTGTGTGTTTTCCCTTTCTCCTCACAGGGTACATGGCCTAGGAAGGTGAACTTCTGAAATTGTCTCCAAGTAGCTGCACCCCTTAACTCCTTGCCCCCTACTCTCCTTCCCCACCCATTATGCCCACAATTCTCTGTCTTGACCCAATCCACAGGACTGCACTGCCGGCCCAGGGACAGCCCTGTGAAGTCCTGGCTCCCCTGCCAGCTCCCCTGGGCTAGCTGGGTCCACTGGGCCTCTGCAACCAGCAGGCCCCGCCCCTCTCTGGTGAGTGGTTCTCATGCCCTGTCCTGGTTCCCCTTTCCAACTTCTAAAAACTGGTCTAGTTACATCTTGATATTCAGGGCAATTCTCTTAAGTCACTGTGGACTCTGAATTAGCAAATTCTGAACCATTGGTCCTTGGGGAACCATGGGGTTAGTGTCTTGCAAGCCTCTGGTGACAAACTTCTCATCAGCCAATCAATACATAAGGTTGTTTTATGTGTGTCTCTATTTAAAGACATATTTAACACATATTGTTGATTCACTAACATCAAGCTCATAGCCAATAGCACTATGACACGTGCCTGAACAAATCTTATCTGATGCACATATTTTCTCTGTAAGGCACACTGCAGTCTTCTCATGCTTAGAACACGAGACAGCACCTGAGTGCAAGGTTTGGGATCATTTTAAACTGTGAAATCACCAAAAAAAGGCACAAAAATATGAAAAATGGCGGCCAGGCATGGTGGCTCATGCCTGTAATCCTAGCACTCTGGGAGGTTGAGGCAGGTGGATTGCTTGAGGTCAGAGGTTCGAGACCAGCCTAAGCAAGAGCGAGACCCCATCTCTACTAAAAATAGACAAATTATCTGGGTATTGTGATGGACCCCTGCAGTCCCAGATACGTGGGAGGCTGAGGCAGAAAGATGGATCTCTTGAGCCCAAAAGTTTGAGATTGCTGTGAACTATGATGACACCACAGCATTCTACCAAGGGTGACAGAGTAAGACTCTGTCTTAAAAAAAAAAAAAAAAAGAAAGACAGAAAGAACGAAAAACAGGGTACAAAGGGGCACTAGTTCACAGTATGAGAACAGAAGTGGGAAGGCAAAGATTGCCTTGTTCAGCCTCAGCTTGCAATGTGTTCTGAAGGCTCAATTTCTACTCTGAGCATGATCTCAAATGACCATGATAATGCCACAAGTATTGATGTGGAGGGTACAAATAAATCTTAGCAAGTAGATAAATTCATAACTATAGAATCCACCAATAATGAAGAGTAAACACATAACCTCACAGTCCTGAGTGACAACACATTTCAGTGGCTTGCTATTAATTGGAAAGCCTCTGTTTTAATCAGAAGTAGAGAGAAACTCACACTGTTGTTACTCCCTTTTTGGTTACACCAAGGAGTTATTTTCATGGGAAAATACTTGTATTTCCAAAGATGATCAGTGTAGGTACAGTATATAGATTTTGGCTTTTCAATGGAAAGGTAACTTGAAGGAGTGAGAAAAATGGATGTATTGTAGTTTTCTTACTGTGCAGACAGATAGAAAGCTTTTCTTTAAACAATATCACTCATCTAAAAAAATCAAAACAAAGTGTCCCTACAATACTTAAAAAAAAACACACACAAATCAAAGGGTTCTGTCCAAATCAGGGGTGTCAGCCTCTGTTTTCCTAGTTATGTCTGCTGAGAAGAAGTACGGCCTACCAGCCCACCACCACGATCACCCCAAAGATTGAGCAAATGCAGAGGAAGGGTGTCTGTTATCCCATCACCCAGGCCTGTCCCTTACCTCTGTTGTGCTATCTGTGTGGCAAATGGCTCTGCCTCCAGCTTAGAGCGGCTCTGGGCAGAGCTGGGTATGGGAGACGAGCCGTTTGGAAGGCAGACTGCATCTTTCAGGACGCACTTTCTCTCCAGGTCTTTGGGTGATGCCAGGTCTTGGCACTGCCTTGGACATTTTGAAAAGAATGGGCCAAAGCAAAGGCAGAAAGAGCTAGAAAGAGCCCTCAGCCCTGGCAGTCTGCCTGATGGCCGCAGTCGGCATAAACCCGGCCTGTTTCTTGGCTTGCTGGGACCTTGCAGCCATTGTTTTGGCTTCTGCTAGGGACAACTTCCTGTCCTGTTTGTAGTTCCTGGATGCTGTGAGGGATGGTGGGGGCTAGAAGGAAGGGGCGCCAGCCACCCCTCTATCTCAACAGCCCCACATCCAACCCAGATGCACATTCTCAGCCTGTGTGGCTCCCCTGCAGACAGTCTCAAGGAAAGCCTTCTCCCTGCCCTGCCCTCCCACGAACAGCTGCCGCCAACTCTGCCTGTTAGAAATCTGGAGAAAATTTTGTATTTAGGGATTTCAGTTTTCACTCTCACTGGAAGCTTGAAGAGGCAATGAGGGAAAATGCCCTCCAGTTGAAGTGTTATACACTGATCCCCGTGGGTTTCTTTTTTTCCATTGCTTCCTAAATGCAGTTTTTCTCAGAGACTTGTGAAGGCAGAATTAGGTAATCCTGGGTCCACTTGACCTAGAGCTGAGCGCTCTTCCCGCTGAACATGCATCCTCAAATCTCCCCAGGGGAAGCACGGAGGGCAACCTGCTAGTGAGGGTGTCAGGGCCCTGATTCCAGCACTTCTTGGCCTTCTTTGAGGCGCAGAGATGTCTGTGGAGGCTGAGCATTGTCTGGCTGGGCACAGCATGCTGAATCTGACAGGAACTGTGTCCAGCCTCACAGATGCGCCAACTCGCCTGACTGCCTGTAAGCCCCTTTAAAGGGGAGCGATTGCTCCAAGTCTGTGCATTCATTCAACGATAATTTGATTTTTTAAAAATTTTTGAATGTTCTTTTCTTTAGGCTGAGAACAGTTGAAGATTATCTCACTTTATTGGTGGTAGGGGGCATTAGTGAAAGTAGAAAATCTTGTTTTCTGAATATGTGGGTCAGTGACTTTCAACGCAAGAGCTCACCATTAGCCACAATTATCGTAGAAATACGGGCAGTCCTCGTGTTACCAACATCCGACTTACACACAGCTTATACTTACAAACAGAGGCTGTCACAGGTAGTCAGTAAGTGTAGCTGTTTCAGCTTACAGACAAATTTAATTTAAGAACAAACCTACAAAACCTATCTCGTTTGTAACTCTGGGAACTCCATGTAACGTGAGTGTCAACCCAACTTATTGGGAAGTATATTAAACTTTCAACAATATTGCTTCACCCTGCTAGAATCTGTTTACCACCACTTGACTGAGCTTTTCTTATAAGTCTTAATGAACAGTTTACATTGGGAAGGCTGATAAATACATCTCAAGGACCACCCTGTACCTTAAAGACTATGGTAGAGAGTGGATTAAAGATGGCGGCTGAGTAACAGCTTCCCTGTAACTGGGCTTGGCGAATCTGGGGAGACGAGACTCCAGACATCTCTGGCCGGTGGGACCTGCCTACGATCATCCCTTTGAGGATACAGAGAGCCAGCAAG
>CAUYPK010022237.1:0-10221 GCA_963574355.1 Loris lydekkerianus
AAATGGACTAGCAAATTGTGGTACATGTACACCATGGAATATTATACAGCCTTAAAGAAAGATGGAGACTTTACCTCTTTCATGTTTAACATGGATGGAGCTGGAACATATTCTTCTTAGCAAAGTATCTCAGGAATGGAAGAAAAAGTATCCAATGTACTCAGCTCTACTAGGAAGCTAAATTATAGCTTTCACATGAAGGCTATAGCCCAACAATAGCAAAAGACTATGGGGAAAGGGCCAAGGAAGAGGAAGGGTGGGGGGAGGTTAGGGTGGAGGGAGGGTAATGGGTGGGGCCACATCTACAATGCATCTTAGAATGGGTACAGGTGAAACTTACTAAATGCAAAATACAAATGCCTACATACAGTAACTAAGAAAATGCCACGAAAGCTATGCTGAACAGTTTGATGAGAATCCTTCAGATTGTATATGAAAGCAGTACATTGTACCCCTTGATTGCACTAATGTACACAGCTATGATTTAACAATAAAAATAAATAAATTAACCCCCCCCCAAAATCATAGGTCTTAAAATAATAAATAGGTATCACAGAGTATTCAGTGAACAGATAGTAATTTCATATCTCATAACTACTAAAACAATCAAATTGTCCAATGAGGGCACCCGTAGCTCAATGTTAGTGCGGCGGCCACATGCTCCAGGGCTGGTGGGCCCCAGCTTGGGCCTGCTAAACAAAAACAAACAAACAAACAAAATAGCTGGGTGTTGTGGTGGGCGCTGACAGTTACAGCTACCAGGGAGGCTGAGGCAAGAGAATCCCTTGAGCCCAAGAGTTTGAGGTTGCTGTGAGCTATGACACCACAGCACTCTACCAAGGGCGACTGTCTCAAAACAAAACAAAACAAATTGACCAATGAAACATCAATGTATTAACTAACAAGCATCATAACAGCAAGCTAAACATGCTGGGTACCATAATTTCAAAAGTATTTCTGAAAAGGGTAGAAGGAAATTCTTAATCCTGATTGGGATCAACAGGGCCCACTAACTAGTTTCCTCTGAATGAGCAAAGTCCTTGTTTCCAGGCTAAATATTTAGTTGGTATCAACATCCAACAAAATGTTGGGATTAAAATATATAAATTGCTAAATCATACATTTACATTCAAATGAGCATTCATAAAAGTAAAATGTAAAATTATAACAAGGACATTAAAACCAGTACTCTTATTTCTCTTTTAAAGTAAAGGACAGGTAGGAGGACAATGGGAAAGACAGTGAGCCCTAGATACACCAATAGCCTCTGGTGTTTGGCAGCAAGGGGGCAGCCATATCCAGATTGATAACAGATCATCCTGGTTTGTGACTTGCTCCAGCCTCCTCGTCTGTAAACTCATCTAGTACATACCATGTCCCCTTTACTCAATGCTTTATTCTCTGAGATTGCTATCACAGTGCCTCCCAGAGTCAGCCTCCAATAAATCCTTGCTGCTGAAGCAAAACATCATTAAGTTTTCCACAACTGTTTATTTTATAAATTGAAACCAATGTTAAGTAATGGTACTTAAGACTATATTCATTATAGTAGGTACTTAATGTCAATGGATTCTTGAAAACTGTAACCTTTGAGCAAAATGACATACAATGAAACCATATGTTTTTCTCATCAATGTTACAACTATACCACATGGAACAGACAAGGAATAAACCAGGACCTGCTGTATGTCATTTTGCTTTAAGTTGCAGTTTCTAAGAACCTAAGTAAACACGGTCAGTGAGAACATACTGTACTTTTCCTTTTGTGAACCCTCTTCAAAACTGCTCACTGTGTTAACTACAATGAAACTACATCCCTGGTATGGCATGTGCATCTGAACGGTTTGATCAAAGCAGACATTTTAGAGGATAAAGAATATTACAAACGATGAAGTGTAGGATCCCAAAGTGGATCCTCCAAAGAATCTGCCTAGTCTTGGGTACAGTACAGGCTGAACAGGTATTGCAGGTTTTTAGTTTAATTCTCTTCTATTCTTCACACCTTATGTCTGAATGCCTAAGATTCTATCACTACTAATTTAAAACTGATTAAGAACATAAGTGCACTCAGTGCACACTCTCCAAAGACCTGTGGAAAGGATGTCTGGGATGCCAGCATGAAAATTCCCTATCTCAAAACAAGATTCTTTTGAGCTCAGGTTTAATATATAAATTGAAAGGAAACAGTAAAGAGGTGAGGTAGTCATATCCTAGGTTCTAAATAAAACAAAATAAAGAAATGTTTACTGAACATCAGGCATGTACCAAGTGCAACAATACATGTTCGTAAGCTCAGCCTAAATGGTGCTGTGTACAGAAACGAGAGATAAAGAAAGTGTTTCTCACAGAGTCATTTACAAAACACCAAGTAAACCAAACATCTCATGGCACTTCTTAGAAGGCCTATAGTATATCCACTGATGATGATCACCTCCATCCCATCAAGAGCAAAAAATTTCAGCAGTTCTAAAACTGCTAAGCTGAAGGTGTTCCGCAGAATCTGAGTGGGGAAGTGGCTATGGGTGGCATACAGTAAGAGAACAAGGCCACTCAGAGAGAACAGGTAATTCAAGAATAAACATGCATGAGTTACACGAGCAGTAGAGGCATTTAAGGTACAAGCCAAGGGAAAAGACTAACAGATTGTATTCAAAGAAGCATAAAGAGACCCACCGAAAACAGTGCTGAGCCAGGTAAATAAGGACATTTTAAAGGGTGGGCAATGGTGCTGAGAAAGATAGATAATTATAGCCAAACTGAAAAGGAATCCACAAATCTGGCTATTATGCAATTTAGATAGTAAGAAGAGGGGGAAGTATCAAAAATTAAGGGGATGCCTTTTCAGAAAGAGGGAGGCTAGAGCAAGTTTTCTAATTTGAAGAAATCAAATCAAATCAAAGAAGGTGAGAAAAGGGCTCACTTAAGCAACATCCTAAGTAGAAATTTGGGGCCAGGCACTGTGCCTCATGCTTGTAATCATAGCACTCTGGGAGGCCAGGCAGGTGGATTGCTTGAGCGCAGGAGTTCAAGACCAGCCTGAGCAAGAGTAAAATCCCATCTCTACTTAAAAAACAGAAAACTAGCAGGTGTAGTGGCGCAAACCTGTAGTACTAGCTACTCAGGAAGCTAAGGTAAGAAGATTGCTCAAGCCCAGGAGTTTGAGGTTGCTGGAGCTCTGATGCCTCCACACTCTACCCAGGACACCTGGGTGAGACTGTGTCTCCAACAAAAAAAGAGACGGGATCAATAGCAGAAGGTGAAGAAGAGTTTCTCTTAAAAGAGAGGAATAAAGGTCAGAAAGAATGGAAGTAAAGACAGGATAACATTGTATTTTACTATGGGCAGCAAAAGAAAAAATTTGGAGAAACTTCTTGTCAGACAGCCTACGTTTCTCTATTGAAAGAGAAGGGGACAGACAGGAGGTAGTTGGATAATGTCTGCAGAGGTGATTAGGGGCCAATTTAAAGGGCCGTTACTGAGGACCCAGGTGAGACTTAGGAAAATTTGTAATTTTTTTTTATCCCCCCCTCCCCCCCGAAGAGAGCAGGAAAAGAGTAGACGGGTAGGAATTACACAATGGAAAACTCAGGATAAAAAACACGAACAAGAGAGTTAACCAACCAGGCTCAGTGCCAGTGGGTCAAGGGGCTAAGGTGCCAGCCACATACACCTGAGCTGACGGGTTCAAATCTAGCCTGGGCCTGCCAAACAACAATGATGGCTACAACCAAAACATAGCCGGGTGTTGTGGCGGGTGCCTATAATCCCAGCTACTTGGGAGGCGGAGGCAGGAGAATCGCTTGAGCCGAGGACTTGAAGGTTGCTGTGAGCTGTGATGTCACAGCGCTCTAGCCTGGGTGACAGCTTGAGGCTCTGTCTCAAAAACAAACAAAAAAAAAACAACCAGTCAACCATAGTTTTTCACAGGACACCAAAACTCACCAGTGGTGGACAGCAGAGGTAACACTGAGAGATATATAACCTCCAACTCAAGACAATGCAGATTCTCAAGGCCTCTGCAGTACACCAGAAAGATCAAACAAAAGTAGAAACATTAAAATTCTGGTTCCTAGCTGGCAGGGTGGCTCACGCTTGTAATCCTAGCATTTTCAGAGGCCAAGGTGGGTAGATTGAGCTCAGGAGTTCAAGACCACCCTAAGCAAAATGGAGACCCAATCTCTAAAAAATAGCCCGGTGCTGTGGTGGGCACCTATAGTCCCAGCTACTTGGGAGGCTCAGGCAAGAGAATCACCTGAGCCCAGGAGTTTGAGGTTGCCATGAGCTATGGCACCATGGAACTCTACCACAGGTGGCAAAGTGAGCCTGTCTCAGGGAAAAAAAAAAAAAATTCTGGTTCCTAGTTAACTAGCCATGATGGTGGACTAGCTACATTTTTAGTTTTATTTGCTTAAAGGACAGAAAGTGTAATACTTAACCTTTGTCAAATTATTCCAAGTATTAAAGGACAATATATAAAAAGACCTAGTACTGTTTCTCATACTTAAAAGGGATCAAACAAATACTAATTTTTTTCTCTGAATAAGAGGAGGGGAGGGCATTATTAGACTAGGCTACAGTCCTATCCCATTTAATTCTGTCTTTAGATTTAATTGTGTTAGCCACACCTTACACTCTTTGAATTTTGAAGTTACTTTCTCCCACCATCACCACCACTAATAATTATACTACCTTACATTTTACTTTCATTATCTCATTAGTCTTGACAACAACACTCTGAGGCAAACAGGATAGTTAACTACCAGGGAGTACAAGGAAACTGAGAGGCAAGGCGATTAAATGACTTGCTTTAGATCAATTTAATGTTCATTAGGTTATCTCTGTTTGGTAAAGTTGCTGAAGTTCATTAAAAAGAAAGACAACCTGCTCCTGTAACAGATAGCAGGCTCTCTTTGTGGCTTATTAAAGCTAATTTCCTTATGATTTCATTTGTATCATATTTTTCATCGTGCTTTAATTTGTCAATCATAACATGTCTTTTTTAAGGGGCACGGGGCAAATGCGACCCATAAATAACAGAGTATCTAAAATTAGATAATGTACATAAAGTAGCTAGATTAGTACCCTAGCATACAAAGCACCCAATAAATATGTGTTGATATACAAAACAACTTCTGACTGAACCCTAATAATTTCTTAATAATTTACTATCCATGACAATCTCCGTGTTCATTCTATGTTTACATGCATAATTTATTTCACTGGGCAAGACACATTACTTCAATGTTATCTCTACTATCTACTGAAATAATTTTTAGAAGAAGATAGCCACTAACCTACATAGAGACGGTACTCTATGGAATCCAGGGAAAGTGATGGGGTCTGGTGATAGAATTCAGAAAATCCATTAAGTTGAATGAGAAAGAAATTACCCTTTATATTCACTATTTTCTCACTGAAATTCAGCATTTCCTACAATTATGGAAGATGTGCAACAAGCCATACTTGTACTAGCAGCACCTTTGATTTGTCACCAATAAAATTCAGTTATTCCATATAATATGTGTCATTTCAGATATCTTGAAATATTATTGACACTCATTACCAATTATCAAAATTACCATAGACGTTAAACTCACACTTCTAGAATTTATTTACCATGTTAATAATGTCTCAAACACTGATTATTTAAATCCACAACATTCCTGCTCTAAACCACAAAATTATCTTTTGTGGCTCTTTGCTCCTTAAACCCTCACACCAATCATCAGTAACAAAATGTCTTGGCTAGCCAAGGTGTCATTCTGATATACAAACAACAACAGCCTTCATGTCTTTCTTTCTTTCTTTTTTTTGACTAAGAATCTTGCTCTGTCAACTTGGGTAGATAACAGTGCAGTGGTGGCATGATAGCTCACAGCAACCTCAAACTCTTGGGCTCCAGCCATCCTCTTGCCTCAGCCTCCTGAGTAGCTGGAACTACAGAAGCCCTCCACAATGCCTGGCTAGTTTTTCTATTGTTAGCAGAGACAGGTCTCCCTCTTGTTCAGGCTGGTCTCAAACTCCTGAGCTCAAGGGATCCTACAGCCTTGGCCTCCCAGGGTGCTAGGATTATAGGCCAGGCCCAAACAATAGCTTTCTAATACCCAAACACACATACCTATGTGGCTATTCACCTGATACAACAAGGAACAAACGGCCAGGAGAAGGAGGGAGGAGGAAGACAGGTTAGAGAAGGGAGGTGGACATGTAAAGGGCCTATTTCTTATCTTCCTACTAATTATAAGACAAGGACACACACAGAGAAACTACCTCGGGGCTGTGAAACTGCTTGTGGAAAGGCAGAACAAAGATGCATCCACTGAAACTGAGAGAACAGTGGGAAATGAAGACACGCTAGTTAGTTCTCTGTAGCAGAAGAGGTGGCCAAACACCTAGTCGAAGTTTAAGAAATATACAAGAAATATCAGATTTATTAATATTGATTTACCTCCTCTCCCCAGTTCCATATACCCACAGCAAAATGTCCATTAGTGGCCTCCCACGAGGCACCGGGAGTCATTTCAGAGACTTAGAGCTACAGGAGTGCCGACTGATGACACAAAGTGACAGAGAGAGCAAAAGAGTCCTTACAAGACTACAGTAAAATGGCATCTCTCCACACAGATATTACAAATAAATTGAAGTCTACACATATTAACAAAACTAAACATCACAAACTGGCTGGTTTAAGGACAAACATGCCTACACAATACTGTTTCTATGAAAAAAATGTGCTGCAAGCTCTCAGCAAGTGATTTATGTATAGTCTCAATATTATCTGTGACTGAAAACTACCTTTATTTTATTATTATTTTTACATATACATATGTTTATTAGGTTTCCACTTTTTGCTTTTACAAAATTAAAAAGGCTTAAAATTTAATAACAGTAACAATGTTTAAGGACTAGAAACAAAAACCTGGTAAAGAACAAACGAACGAAGATAAATATATTCAGGAAAGAAATCAGATGATTGCTGCAACTGAGTATTAAGCAATAATAATAATAATAATGCAAAGAAAGTAACATTCACATTGTCAGATAAGAGTATGTCTGTCTACTATAGAATGCTTTGACTCTGAGGTTCAATACGGAGTCATTAATTAACTTCTTCCTATTATTTGTTTTTCCAAAGTCTCAAAAAATAGACAACTAATATTTATAAATAAAAATAAAAAATAATTTCAAAAACCAGATCATGCCAAATCGTAAAGACAATAGAAAAGAAAGAAATACTTCAAAATCATTCTACTTAATCTGGATACACCTGAGAGAACTACCTTTATTAATTATCCTCCAAAAGCAAACAAATCAGAAAGGTACTAACAGAAAATGAAACGGTGTAATTTTAAGAAATGATGAAAACATCAAGACAGTGGTAAGTATCTTTTTAAAATACTGACAGGAATTACTTTGACATTCTATACAAATTTTAACTGATTATTCTAAGTTATTTAAAAGGATACTCACAACATAAACTAACCTGAAATTTGGTATATAGATAGCTTCAGTGCTTTGACATACATTTTAAATACACACATGAAATGAGCTATTTTTCTGTGCTAATCCTTTACCACAACATTTTTTCAATAATGATTCCTTTTCCTTTTTCACACACAAAACAAATTTTCAACCAGAAAAATCAATGAGGAATAGTGTTATCATTATACAATAATGTTACATTATATTAGTCACAAGACTTACATATAAAAATAAAACTAGAATTTTTACTTCTGATTTAAGTAAAAATCAACTTTCAAAAACATAACATTTTATTAGTCTAGTAGTTAATGTTCTAATAAGAATATTTTGGAGGGAGTGAGAGCAAGATGGCAGCCGAGTAACAGCTTCCCTGCAACTGGGCACCATGAGTCTGGGGAGATAAGACTCCAGGCATCTATGGCTGGTGGGATCTGCCTATAATCATCCCTTGGAGGATAAAGGGAGTCAGCGAGAGACTTCTGGACCCCAAGAGGAGGACAACAAAAGTAGAAAACTGGCAAGTGGTTGCAGGTGTTCCATCATTCTAATCCCACTGGCAGCTGTAAGTACAGCAGCAGCGAGATTGCAAACGGGAAAGGCCTTACCTGTGAACTGTTTTGTTTTTGGACTTGGCATTCAGTTGAACTCCCTTGGGGAGAGCTTGAGCACGAGTGCAGAGAACTTTGGGTGTTGTCTAGGGCCCCAGACTGAGCCACTGAGCCGGATGGAGCTAATAGTGTTTGGCTGTGGGCCGCAGGGAGCCATTGTGAGACAACTGCCCCGGAAAGCTCCACCCTCAGGGTTGCAGAGTAAGGATGGGGCGGGAGCTAGTAACCTAGTGACTGAGCAGCCTAAAGGCAGGGACTGAGCCGCCATACAATCTTAACCCTCAGGGGCAGAGTGAGACCAGTTTTGGCACACTGGGTAAGTGGATAGCCACTTCAGCAGTGATCCCAGCAACAAGCACTTTCCTGGGAAAGCTTGTGCTTAGCCAAGTTTAGAGGTTTAAAGTGCCTTTTAAGAGGGCTGAAGAGAGATTTAGGGTGTCCACCCTGTGGGGTTTGAGAAATCAGTGGAGGCCTCCAGTCATATCAGCATTGTGATTAACATCTCATACCCCCAGAAGACCACCTGTTGCCCAGACAATATTCAACAAGATATATATACTGCTTTGTTTTTGGTTGTTTTTTTTGTTGTTGTTGTTGTTTGTTTTTTGTTTATTTTGTTGCTGTTGATGTTTTGTTTTTTAATTTCAGCCTTTTCTGTACAGAGCTTTTTTCTTTTTTCTTTCTTTTCTTTCTCCATTTTTCTAGTTTAAATACAATTTCCCATTGCTGCCTTTTTCAATAATTAAAACTTCATTTTTGCTAGTGTTTCTACCCCTATGATTTGGTTTTTCACCCAATTTTATCCCGTAAAGTTTTCTGTTTGCTTGTTTTGGTTTGATTTATACCATTTTTGTCTTTCCTCTCCACTTGGTCGAGGTGGGGTACTGTGTCCGATCAGGTTAGCAAAGAGCTGCTGACCTCAAGGGAACCACCCAACCAGGCACCCCCAGAGGTTGGGTTTTTTTTTTAAGGTTGTGTCAAAGTACCCTACTGTGTACACCTATATTGCTCTGTCTCCCTCTTTCTGTGCCTCTCTTCTTTTTGTCAATATTCCCCTTTCCCTAACCCCTCTCTTTTCTCTATTTTCTTTTCTTTCTTTCTTTTATCCCTTCTTGCTCTTCAACCTTCTCATCCTCCTGTACCAAAAAGACTCATGAAAACCTTAGTCCACAGGCATGGGAACTTAAAGAAGAAGAGGAAGTAAAAAGAAAATTAGGGCAAGGAAACAGATAAAAGAAATCATTCATGAGGAAGAATCAGCAGAAAACTCCAGGCAACATGAAGAACCAGTCCAGAGCAACCCCTCCAAGGGACCATGAGGTAGCTACTGCAGAGGATTTCACCTATAAAGAAATGTTAGGAATGACAGAAAGGGAATTTAGCATACACATGATGAAAACAATGAAGAAAATGATGGAAACAATGAAGAAACCTGCTAATAAAGTAGAAAATAACCAAAAGGAAATCCAAAAACAGAATCAAATAAGAAATGAATGATATGAAGAATATAGAAAGGATATAGCAGAGCTGAAGGAACTGAAGCCATCAATTAGGGAACTTAAAGATGCAATGGAAAGTATAAGCAACAGGTTAGACCATCAGAAGAAAGAATTTCAGAGGTAGAGGACAAAGTTCTTGAGGTAACTCAGATAGTTGAAGAGGCAGAAAAGAAGAGAGAGAAAGCAGAACGTTCACTGTCAGAATTATGGGACTTTATGAAGCGTTCCAACATACCAGTTATAGGGATCCCAGAAGGGGAAGAAGAATGCCCCAGAGGAATGGAAGCCATATTAGAGAATATTATAAATGAAAATTTCCCAAATATCACCAAAGATTCTGACACACTGCTTTCAGAGGGATATCGGACCCCAGGTCGCCTCACCTGTAACCGAGCTTCTCCAAGACACATTGTGATGAACCTGTCCAAAGTCAAGACAAAAGAAAAGATTCTGCAAGCTGCCAGGAGTAAGCACCAGTTGACCTACAGGGGTAAATCCATCAGAGTGACTGCAGACTTCTCTAACGAAACTTTCCAAGCAAGAAGACAACAGTCATCTACCTTTAATCTACTAAAACAGAACAATTTCCAGCCCAGAATTCTGTACTCTGCTAAGCTAAGCTTTAAAATTGA
>CAUYPK010022239.1:0-20568 GCA_963574355.1 Loris lydekkerianus
ACCCTACTTTTAAACCGTTTGGTTTTTTTACAGTGCATTTTTTTTAGTTATTTTTATTTGTTTTAAAACTTTATTTAAAAAAAAAAAAAAAAAAAAAAAAAAAAAACAGAAAGAGATCAAGTCAGAAACCTAATAGCCCATCTTAAGAAACTGTAAATGGAACACCAATCAAGCTCCAAACACAGTAGAAGAAAAGAAATAACCAAACTAGAGCAAAATTAAGTGGAATTGAAAACAAAAGAATCATTTGCAAGATAAATGAAACAAAAAATTTGTTCTTTGAAAAGATTAATAAAATTTATAAACCTCTAGCTCAAAAAAAAAAACAGAAACAAAAATTTAAAATCTCTAATAACATTAATCATAAATGATAAAAAGGAAATAACAACATACACCATCAAAATACAACAAAAATCTTCAATGATTACTACAAAGAACTTTATAATCAGAAATATGAAAACAAAGAAGAAATGGTCCAATACCTAGAAGCACGTCACCTTCCTAACTCAACCAGAAAGAACTAGAAATTTTAAATAGACCTATATAAAGTGCTGAAATAATATTAACTATCCAAAATCTCCCCAAAGGAGAAGACCAGGACAAGGTGGTTTCACATCAGAAAAATATGAAACCTTCAAAGAGGATACTAGTACTAGTACTTCAAATACTAGTACCTGTATTACATAATCCATTCCAAAAAATAAAAAGGTAGGAATCTTCCCCAACACATTCTGTGAAGTAAATATCACCCTGATGCCCAAACCAGGAAAGAACCCAACAAATAAAGAAAACTATAAACCAATATAATTAATGAATATTGATGCATTCTTGTTTGGTAGGTGGTTGTAAGTTGTAGGTTTCATTTCCTCTGTTTCTATTCAATTCCTAAAGTCTATGTCTCTATTTTTGTGCCAGTACTATGTTTTCTTGACCATTATGGCTTTGTAGTACAGCCTAAAACCTGGTATGGTGATGCCCTTGGCTTTGTTTTTATTACTAAGAACTATCTTACCTATACAGCTATTTTTCTGGTTCCATTCAAACTGCAAAATCATTTTTTCCAAGTCTTGAAAATAGAAGATTGGTATTTTAATAGGGATGGTGTTGAATCAATAGATTGCTCTGGGAAGTAGAGACATTTTAACAATGTTGATTCTTCAAAGCCATGAGCATGGTATGTTCTCATATAAGATCATATCACCAGCCAAGAGAGAGAGTTTTATCTCTTCTGCTTCTAGTTGGATGCCGTTTATTTCCTTCTCTTGCCTGATTGTATTGGCTAGAACTTCCAGCACTATGTTGAATTATAATGGTGACAGAAGATAACTTTATCTTGTTCCACCACTAAGTGCAAAAGCTTTCAGTTTAACTCAATTCAGTAAAATATTAACTGTGGGTTTGTCATAGATAGTTTCAATCAGTTTAAGAAATTTGCCACCTATGCCTAAATTTTTCAGTGTTATAATTAGAAAAGAATGCTGGATTTTATCAAATTATTTTTCTACATCTATTGAGAGCATCATATGGACTTTTTTTTTTTTTTTTACTTCTGTTGATATTGTGAATAATGTTTATGGAGGGCAAGACTTTCTATTCAATAAATGGTGCTGGGAGAACTGGATATCCGCATGTAAAAGACTGAAACCGGACTTGCACCTTTCTCAACTCACAAAAATTGATTCAACGTTGATGAAAACTTAAATTAAATTTAAGGCATGATATGATAAAAATCCTCAAAGAAAGCATAGGAAAAACATTGAAAGATATCAGCCTTTATAAAGAAAGACTTTATAAAGTAGTCTTTATAAAGAAAGATATCTTTATATCTTTATAAAGAAATATATCAGTCTTTATAAAGAAAGACTTTATAAAGAAGACTCCCAGGGCAATTGCAACAACAACAAAAGTAAACAAATGGGATTTAAACTGAAAAGCTTCTGTACAGCTAAGGAGACAATGTCCAAAGGAAATAGACCAGCTACACAATGAGAAAGGATATTTGCATATTTTGAATCAGACAAAAGCTTAATAAATAGGAACTATAGAGAACTTAAATTTATCCACATGAAAAAAACCAACAATTTCATACATCAATGGGGAAGAAAGATGAACAGAAACTTCTCTAAAGAAGACAGGCAAATGGTTAGTAAACGGATGAAAAAAAGCTCATTGTCCCCAATTATTAGAGAAATGCAAATTAAAACCACCCTGAGATATCATCTAAACCCAGAAAGAATGGCCCATATCACAAAATCTTAAAACTGCAGATGCTGGTGCAGATGTGGAGAGAAAGGAACACTTTTACACTGCTGGTAAGACTGAAAATTAATACAACCTTTTTGGAAGGAAGTATGGAGAAACCTTAAAGAACTCAATCTAGACCTCACGTTTGATCCTGCAATCTCATTACTGGGCATCTATCCAGAAGGAAAAAAATCCTTTTATTATTAAGACACTAGTACTACACTGTTTATAGCAGTTGAATTTATAATCACTAAAATGTGGAAACAGCCTAAATTCTTCTCAACCCAGGAATAGATTGGCAAGCTATGGTATATGTATACCATGGAATACCATTTAGCCATTACAAAAATGGTGATTTTGCACCATTTGTATTAACCTGGATGGAGGTGGAACACATTATTATTAGTGAAGCATCACAGGAATGAAGAAACATGAATCCTATGTATTCAACTTTGATATGAGGAAAATTAATGACCATTAATGACACGGTGGGGGTGGGGAAAGGGGAGAGCAGACAGAGAGAAGGAGAGAGATGGTGAGGGAAAAAAAAAAAAAGAAAAAAATAAGAAAAGAAAATAGTGACGAATTCTCACATAAATTAGATTTAATTTTTACCTAAGTACGTTATTTGAACACTAATTTTTAATTGAACTTGTTAATATGTTGTTTAGGATATTGCATCCTCATTTATAAGTGAAATATGTTTGTAATGTCTCTTTATAATAATATATTTTTCCAATTAAAAATATTGATGCAGGGTGGCACCTGTGGCTCAAAGAGGTAGGGTGCTGGTCCCATATGCCAGAGGTGGTGGGTTCAAATCCAGCCCTGGCCAAAAACCACACACACACACACACACACACACACTATATATATATATATATATATATATATATATATATATATATATATATATATTCAAAAATATTCAAGGTTACAAAGTTGGTTCAACATAAGGAAATCTATAAATATAATACACCACACAAATAAAATAAAATGATCATATAATTATGCCAAATGATGCCTAAAAGGCTTTTGATAACGTCCAGCATCTTCTCATCATGAGAACACTTAGGAAAATAGGCTTACAGGAGACATTACTGAAATTGATAGAGGCCATCAACAGCAAACCCATAGCCACTGTCATACTGAATGGAATAAAACTGAAAGCATTTCCACTCATACCTAGAACTAGACAAGGATGCCCTTTGTCACCACTGATATTCAACATAGTACTGGAAGTCCTAGCCATAAAAATCAGGGGGAAAAAATAAATAAAGTGTGTTTAAATGGGGACAGAGAATGTGAAACTCTCGCTGTTCAGGGATAACATGTTCTTATTCCTGGAAAACCCCAGGGACACAACTACAAAGCTCTAAGAAGGGACGAAGGAATATAACGATGTCCCAGGATACAAATCAATGCCTACAAATTAGTATCCTTTATATATAGCAATAATAGTCAAGCTGAGAACATAATTAAAGACTTCCTCTTACAGCAGTGCCAAAGATGAAATACCAGGGAACATATCTAACAAAGGATGAAAAAGATCTCCATAAAGATAACTATGAAAATCTGAGAAAAGAAATAGCAAAAGATGTTAACAAATGGAAGAACATACATGCTCATTTTCAGGAAGAATCACATTGCTTAAATGTCCATACTACCAGAAGCAATCAACAGATTTAATGTAATCCATATCTAAGTACCAATGTCATTTTTTTTTTTTTTGAGACAGAGTCTCACTATGTCACCCTAAGTGGAATACCATGGTGTCACAGCTCACAACAACCTTGAACTCTTGGGCTTAAGTGATTCCCTTGCCTCAGCCTCCCAAGTAGCTGGGAATACAGGTGCATGTCATAGAGCCAGCTATTTTTTTTTTTGTTGTTGTTGTAGTTGTCCTTGTTGTTTGGCAGGCCTGGACTGGATTCGAATCTCCCTGCTCCAGTATATGTGGCTGGCACCCTGGCTGCTAAAACACAACCACAGGCACTGAGCCAATGTCATACTTTAAAGAACTTGAAAAAAATAGTACTTCCTTTTATATGGAACCAGAAAAAGTCCAAAATAGCTAATGCAATTCTTAGAAATAAAAACAAATCTAGGCACATCACATTACCAGACTTCAGGATGTAGTACAAACCTATAGCGATAAAAACAGCATGGTACTGGTATAAAAATAGGGACCTAGAGCTGTGGAATAGAATAAAGAATATAGTGATGAACCAGCCGTGTATTGTCCATTCATCTTTGTTAAACCTAACAAAAACATTCATTAGGGGAAAAGAATCCATTTTTAACAAATAGTGCTGGAAGAATTGGTTAGCTGCCTGTAGAAGACAGAAACCTACACCTCCGACTACTAACAAGTGATTCTCTCTGGATAAAAGTTTTAAATTTAAGACATGAAACTACAAAAATACTAGAGAAAAGTGCTGGGAAGTTGCTTGAAGATATATCGTCTGGGAAAATATTTTATGAGGAAGACCCACTGGAAATTGAAACAACACCAAAACTGTATTACTGGATTTGATCAAGCTAAAAAGCTTCTGCACAGCTAAGGGCACTACAACTAAAGCAAACAGTCTTCAAAATGGGAGATTTTTTCATGTTATGATCCTGAAAAAGGTCTGATGACTAGAATCTGCAGATTCTAGTTACAGAGAACTCAAATTCATTAATAAGAAAAGAGAAAATAACTCCATTTCTCTGTGGGCAAGAGACTTGAACAGAAACTTCTCTGAAGGTGACAGACAAATAGCCAACAAACACATGAAAAAATGCTTATCATCTTTAATCATCAGAGAAATGCAAGTCAAAACAAAACCACTTTGTGATATCACCTAACTCAAGTAAGATAAGCCCACATCACAAAGTACCAAAACTACACATGCTGCAATGGATGTGGAGTGAAGGGAATATTCTACAGTGCTGGTGGGATTGCAATCTAAAGCAACCTTTATGGAAAGAAGTATGGAAAATCCTCAAAGAACTACAAGTGGACATTCCATTTGATTCCACAATTTTATTACTAGTTATCTACCCAGAAGAACAAAAATAATTTTACCACAGAGACATTTTCACCAGAATATTTACTACAGCCCAATTCATAATTTCCAAGTCATGGAAGAAACCCAAATGCCCATGAACCCATGAATGGATTAACAAAGTTTGCTATATACGTATACCATAGAATAATATTCAGCCATAAAAAATATGGAGACTTGAGGGGTGGAGTAACATGGCAGAGTAGAAGGATTCTTTGGGTGATCTCTCCTAGTATGACTAGGGGAAAAAAGAGAACCCACCCATATCTGGCATGGGGACCTTAACTGAAGTTGTAGCTCCAGGAGCACAGAGAGTTGGTGGGCTGCAGGAGACACAAGGTGATCCAGAGATGTGGAGGTCTGATTTAGTATGCAAGTGATGAAGAGGTGACGGAAATGCTCCCCCCATGGGTGTCTGGGGACAGGAGGAAGTTTTTCCACAGCTTTTGGTTTTCAGGGGAGGCTGCACATTCAGTGGAAAGTTGAGAAGAGTGGGTGGCTCAAACAATATACAGCAACCAGATTTGAATACAGGGTACAGTAGATTTACAATTGGTTTGGTGGCTAGCAAGGCAGCCAAGCTTGAAATGTCAGAGCTACCAGAGGCCTGCCACTGCTGGAAGGTTGTAAGAAGGTCATGAGGATGGGCCTCACAGCAGGAGCCTAATGAATGGCTGATCTCTGTTCTGCCTACCTAGATTTGTCTTACACTTGTGGGGCAGGCTGAGTGACTCCTGAACTCCCTGGGAAATGTTGTCAGGGGACACTGTGACACTTGCCTCTGAGGGATTCTGGAGAGCCTTAAGATCCCAATACTGTGAGAACTGAATGCTGAAGAAACAATCAGGTGATCCCCAAGGGCAACTAAGTTAGGAATCAGGACCATGAACATGAACAGAAACTAAAGAGAGATTGTTGGCTGTGTTCTTGTCTCCTAAAACCCATAGTGCCACCTGATGTCCTAGCTATATATATATATAACATTATATTATTATATTATATTATATTATATTATATATATATATAGAGAGAGAGAGAGAGAGAGAGTTTAATATATATAAACACACATATATAACTATCATATATATTATATGTGATATAATTTTATGTAATATATATTACTATCACACACACACACACACACACATATATATATATATTACTTTGATATATATTACTATCAAATTTTGTTCCTTCCACTATACATTTTTTTTTTTTGCGTATTTTTTTCCTTTTCTTTGTTGTTGAGATTACTGCTGTTTTGGCTATTTGAGCTTTTTGTGTTGTTTTCTGTTGTTGTATTTTGTTTCTGCTAATTTGTTTGTTTGATTCTAGTCATAACAACATTTCTACTTCTATCAAGAACAAGGGCTGCTATAATTTGGCTATGGTATTTCAGCCTCATTTATTCTTTCTATTACACATCTCTCCTTCTTTCTCTCTTCTGATGAAAACTTTTCTACTTTTCTCATCTTTCCCACATAAATCACTTGTACAACATCTTAGATGTCCCCAACTTTTTTTTATCTTTCTCCTGTCTTTCTTTTATCTATTTGTCATTCTTTCCATTACTTGATTCAACTGTGTTTCTAACTTTCTTTATCTATCATTCTTTTATTATTATTATTATTTCCTTTTTCTTTGAATTGGAGTGCTGGAATGGCACAGCATTGGTCTTGCTGGGAGGTCACAGCAGTAGTCTGGCTCAAGGAGGCCAAGAGATTATGGTATAGGAAGTCCTTCTACCTTTTTCCCTTAGAAGATAGTACAGGGAAGTGGGAAGTTCACATCACAGAATTTTTTTTTTCTTTTTTCATTTTTATTTATTTTTTATTTCCTGTTTTTTGATTTTGCTCTTTCCTTTCTCTTCCTATATTTGGCAGAGTTAGGGTCTGGCTTTGCTCAAGCTTGTAAGAAGCTCTTTTTTCTTCTTTTCTTTCTTTTTCTTTTTCTTTTCTTTTCTCTTTTTTTTAGACAGATTCTCACTACGTTATCTGTGGTAGTTGTTGTGGCATCACAGCTCACAGCAACCTTAAACTCTTGGGCTTAGGCAAATCTCTTGCCTCAGCCTCCAAAGTAGCTGGGACTATAAGCATCTGCCACAACACCCAGCTTTTTGTTGTTGTTGTTGTTGTATTTGTTATTGTTGTTTAACAGGCCTGGGCTGGGTTCAAACCCACAAGCCTTGGTGTATGTTGCTGGCACCCTAGCCACTGAACTACATACAGGTGTCAAGCCAGGAGCTCTTGTTTCTAGGAATCCACCCAGCCCAGCTTCCTAAAATTCTTGAGTTATTGGCATGGTCTTAGCAGTACTGATCAATACCATTACTCCTACCACTCACATTCTCTCTTCCTGTCCTCTTTCACTCCTGCTTACAACTCTTCTTTCATCCAAATTCTTTTTTTTTTTCCTCTTCCCTTTTTTTCTTCTTTCTTTATTTTCCTCTTGTTTCTTCTTCCTCTTCATTTACACTTCTTTTACATTTAGCCTTAAAGCAAGAGGCCACCTCAACACCTAACCTCTGAAATAAGGTAATTTAAAGCAAAGGAAGATGTGAGAAGGAAAAAAAGAGGACAAAGAGTTGAACAAGAAGAAAACTTACATGAGAAGGAACCAACAGAACAATTCAGACAACATAAAAAAAAAAAAAAAAAAAAAAAAAAAACATAGCAACTCCCCCAAAGGACTGCTATAGAGGACTCCACCATAAAAAATTAATTAATTTGACAGAAAGATAATTTAAAATATAAATGATAAAGGCAAAAAAGAGAATGTATGAGAAAATGGTAAGACAGAGCCAAAAGATGAACAAAAGATATGTAGCATATAGAAAGGACATGGTAGAACTTAAAGAAATGAAGGAGAAAATCAGGGAATGTATAGATGCAGTAGAAAGTATCAAAACTAGATTAGACCATAAAGAAGAATGAAAATCAGAGCTAAAGGATAAACCAGGCCACTAAAATGGCAGAAAAGAAGAGAGAGAAAGCAGAACACTCACTCAGAGAAGTACAAGACTTCATTAAGTGTTCAAATATATGAATAATAGGTTCATGAAAGGGACAAAGAATTTCCCCCAAGGAATGGCAGCCCCATTATAGACTATTATAAATGAAAACTTCCCAAGTTTTACTAAAGATTTTGATACACTACTTTCAGAAGTATCCTGAACCCTGATTCATCCCAACTCAATCAGAGCTTTTTTAAGACACATTGAAATGAACCTGTCCAAAGTAAATATGAAAAAGAAAATTCTGAAAGCAGCCAGGAGTATCCTCCATCTGACTTATAGAGGCAGAGAAATTAGGGTAACAGAGACTTTTTAACTGAAACTTTTCAAGCCCAAAGATAAAGGTTTTCTACCTTCAACAATCTCAAGCAAAATAATTTTTACCCAAGGATTCTGTATCCTGCTACACTAAGCTTCAAAACTGATGGAGAAATCAAATCTTTTGAGGATGTGCAAAGACCCAGGAATTTCACCACAATAAGATCAGCTCTGTAAGAAATACTTAGACCCATTAAACACACTAAACATCAAATGGATCACCAGCAAACTAAAACCCAGAAGATAAAGGTCAATATTTACCTTCCTCAATGGCTCAAGGGATAAAACTATTAAACAGACTTTAACAAAATAAAATGAATAAAACTCCACCATAAATAAGAATTCTCTCAATAAATGTTAATGGCTTGAATCCCCGAGTGAAGAGGCATAGGCTGACTGATTAGATAGAAAAAGCACAGGCCATCCATATTGTTACTCCAGGAAATGCACCTAGTCCTGAAGAAACAATCAAGACTCAGGGTTAAAGAATGGAAAACAGTATTTTAACCAAATGGAAATAAGAAGAAAGGATGGGTTGTAATCTTATTTTCAGATCCAAGAAGACTTAAAGCAACTGAAGTTAAAAATGACACACATGGACACTTCATATTGGTCGAGGTAACAATACAAGAAAACATTTCAATTTTAAATATTTATGCACCCAACTTAAATTCTCCCAGATTTATAAAACAGACCTCATTTGGTCTGTGGAATATGATATCTCATAACATCATAGTATATCAAGACTTTAACATGCCTTTGACAGAACTAGACAGATCCTCTAACCCGAAACTAAACAAGGATACAACTGACTTAAATGGGACCATAGAAGAAATTGGCTTAATAGACATATACAGAACATACCATCCCAAAGCTAAAAAAAAAAAAAAAAAAAAAAAAAAAAAAAAAAAATTTTCTCATCAGCCCATGGAACATACTACAAAATAGATCATATCCTAGGACACAAATCAAACCTCAGCAAAATCAAAGAAATAGAAATTATGTCTTCTCTGTTCTGAGACCACAAGGCAATAATGGTGGAAGTCAACTCTAACAAAAATGTTCATCTCCAAACAAAGAGTTGGAAATTAAACAACCTTATGCAGACTGATAGTTGAGTTCAGGAAGAGACAAAGGAGGAAATTGTCAAATTCCTCAAACATACCAAAAGTGAAGCTACAAGTTACCAAAATAATACAGCAAAAGCAGTCTTAAGTGGGAAATTTATAGCACAGATGCCTACTTTAAAAAATAGAAAATCAAGAAACTCATGAACCATCTCATGGAATTGGAAAAAGAAGAATAATATAACCCCCAATTCAGCAAAAGAAAAGAAATAACAAAAACTAAATAGAGATTAATGAAATTGAAAACAAAAGAACAATTCAGAAAATTAAAAAAACAAAATGTTTGTTCTTCAAAAAATAAATCAAATTGATAAACATTAGCCAGAACAACTAGAAACAGAAAAGTAAAATCGACAAAAAACTCAATCAGAAACAATAAATGGAAAATAACAACAGATGTGACAGAGGTACAAGAGAGTATATCTGAGTACTACCAGAAACTCTATGCCCAGAAATTAGACAATGTGGAAGAAATGGTTCAATTTCTTAAATCACACCATATCTCTAGACTTAGTGAAGAAATAATATAACTCTTGAACAGAACAATTTTCACCACTGAGATTAAAGAAACAATAAATTAATGTCCCAACATAAAAAATCCCTTGTATAGATACCTTCACACCAGAATTCTATGAAAACTTCAACAAAGATCTTATACCCATACTGCAGAAATTATTCCAAAAAAAAAAAAAAAAAAATGAGAGGAGGGGATTTTCCCCCAACACATTCTATAAAGCAAACTTTATCCTGATACCAAAACAAGGAAAAGACCCAACAAAAAAGAACAACAGACAAATTTCAGTAATAAATATCGATGGAAAAATACTCAACAAAATCTCAGTCAATAGATTACAGCTACATATTAAAAAAAATTGTACATCATGATCAAGCAGGCTTCATCCAAGGGATGGAAAACTAGTTTAACATATGTAATTCCATAAATATTAAATACCATATCAACAGAAGCAAAAACAAACAGCATACAATCCTCTCAATAGATGCAGAAAATCATTCGATGAAATTCAGCATCCTTTTCTAATTAGAATACTTAAGAAAATAGGTATAGGTGCCACATTTCTTAAACTGATCAAAGCCATCTATAACAAACCAACAGCTAATATTATACTGAATGGTGAAAAACTTAAAGCTTTTCCACATAGCACAGGAACTATTCAATACAGTGCTGGAAGTTCTAGCCAATAAAATCAGGCAAGAGAAAGAAATAAAGGGCACCCAAATAGGGGAACAGGAGGGAAAACTTTTGCTCTTTGACAGTGATATAATCTCATAGTTAGAGAACCCCAAAGAATCAACTATAATACTTCTAGAACTAATCAGAAAATACAGTGATGTATTAGGCTGTAAAATGAATATCCACAAATAAGTAGGATTTGTGTACTTTAATAATAGCCAAATTGAGAAGGAAATCAGGGACACAACTCCCTTCATAGTAGCTTCAAAAATAATGAAATACCTAGGAATATACCAAACAAAAGAAGTAAAGGGCCTCCAAAAAAAGAATTATAAAATCCTATAAAAAGAAATAGCAGATGATATTAACTAATGGCAGAACATACAATGCTCATGGCTGGGAACAATCAACATTGTTAAGATGTCTATAATTCCCAAAGCAATCTGCACATTCAATGCAATCCCCATTAAAATACCACCATCATACTTCTAAGATTTGAAAAAAATAATTCTTCATTTTGTATGGAACCATAAAAAGAAATATAACCCTTATAGCCAAGACTATTCTTAGTAAGAAAAACAAAGCCATGGGCATCACCCTACCAGAACTTAGGTTTTACTAAAGTCCATAATGATCAAAATAGCATGGTCTTGGTACAAAAATAGACACAAAGTTATTTGGAACCAAATAGAAAACCATGAGATTAAACTAACATCTTACAGCCACCTGATCTTTGATGAACCAAACAAGAGCATACACTGGAGAAAAGAATGCCTATTCAATAAATGGTGTTGGGACAACTTCATATCCACATGTAAAAAACTGAAACTGGACCCGCACCTTTCTCCACTCAAAAAAAATTGATTTGAGATGGATAAAAGACCTAAATCTAAGGGATGAAGTGCTAAAAATCCTCAAAGAAAGCATAGAAAAAACACTGGAAGATATCAGTCTGGGGAAAGAGTTTAATGAAGAAGCCTTCCATGGCAATTGCAACAACAACAAAAACAAACAAATGGGACTTGATTAAACTGAAAAGCTTCTGTACAGCTAAGGAGACAACAACCAAGGCAAATAGACAACCTACACAATGGGAAAGAATATTTGCATATTTTGAATCAGACAAAAACTTGATAGGTAGGATCTACAGAGAACTCAAATTAATCAACACAAAAATCAAACAATCCCACAGATCACTGGGCAAGAGACATGAATATAATGTTCACTAAGGAAAACAGATGCATAAATGGCTAACAAACATATGAAAAAATGCTCAACATTGTAATCATCAGAGAAATGAAAATCAAAACCACCCTGAGATATCATCTAACCCCAGTAAGGTTAGCACACATCAAAAAGTCCCAAAGCTGCATATCCTGGCATGGATGTGGAGAAAGGGTGATACTCTTACATTGTTGGTAGAACTGCAAACTCAACAGCCTCCTTGGAAAGAAGGATGGAGAGTCCTCAAAGCACTCACATTAGATCCCCCATTAGATTCCACAATCCCACTACTAGACATCCACCCAAAAGAAAAGTAATCATTTTGCCATAAGGACATTTGCACTAAATGTTTAATTGCAACTCAATTTGCAATTGCAAATTAATGTGGAATTAATGTGGAAACAATCTATATGCCCATCAGTTCAGAAATGGAGTAGCAAATTATGGTACACAAACACCATGGAATACTGTTCAGCTATAAAAAGATGGTGACTTCACATCTTTTGAAATATCCTGGATGGAGTTGAAATACATTCTGTTTATGGAATGGAAAAACAAATATTCAATGTTCCAATACTAATATGAAGCCAATAGATGATCTGATGTATGCCCAAAGAGGATAAAAACACATTTTATTTCAATTCAAGTTGGGGAGTGTGGTAACAAGGGAAGGGTTGGGTGTTGAGATGCTCTCACTTGATGGGCACGGGTGGAGGGAGTTGAGACACCTTTGTGTTAGGGACATAATCACGAGAAGAATTCTACCTAACAAAACTAAATATTTTGATCTGGTTGCTTGTACCTTCACATTAAAAAGAAATAATTATTTTTTAAAGACAAGATATAAATTTAAGAAATGCAGAAAAACAAAAAAAAAGAGATACTTTAAATTTTTATGTTTATGTGGATGCAGTTATAACATATTCTTCTTACTAAAGGATCTCAAGAATTGGGGGGAAATGTATCCAATGTACTCAATACTATTATAAAGCCAATACATAAACCAACATATAAACACTTCCACACTCATGTGAAAGATAAAACACAAATATTGTCTGGCAAGAGGAAGGAGTGAGGGCAGAGAGGGGAGGGAAAGGGTAAAGCTGATTGGTGGGAAGAGGGAGGGAATTTGGTGGAACCTCACCTCATGTGCACAATGCAAGGATATATTTCAAAATAACTAAGAGTAAATTTTAAATGTCTTACCACAAAAAGTGAGATTATGTCTGTTAATCGTTTTTATTTAAGCATCACACATTATAAATCAAATCATCATATTGTAGCCCATAAATGTATACAGTTACAATTTTAATTAGAAATTAATAAAAATAAAACTAGAAATCAACCCCAACAGAAACACTCATCTTTATACAAAGTCATGAAAATTAACCTACTGCTGAATGAGGGGTGAAGGAAGAAATTAAGATTGAAATCAGAAGAGTCTTTGAACTAAATGACAAAGGGGATTCAAGTTACCAAAGTCTGTGGGATATGACAAACATAGTCTTTAGAGAAAAACTCATACATTAAAAGCCTACATTCACAAGATAGAAAGATCATCAACCAACAATCTAATGAATAAGCTCAGGTAACTAGAAAAGAAAGAGAAAAACAATTCTAAAACTCACAGAAAAAATAATACCAATTTTGCAGAAATGATTCCATAACATTGAGAAGGAAGGAATCCTCACCAATACCTTTCATAAAACGAATATTACCCTGGAATTTGTATCCAGGAAAGGACTGAACAACAATAACGAAAACACTACAGACCAATGTTCCCACATGAATACATATGCAAAATTTCAATAAAATGCTAGCATCAAAAAAAAAAAAAAAGACCATGACCAATTGGGCTTCATCCTAGCAATACAAAGAGGGTTCAACAAACACAAATCTATAAATGTAATTCATCACATAAATAGGAATGAAAAAGAAAACTATATGAGACTCTTAATAGATGTAGAATAAACATTTAACAAAATTCAGCACCATTTTATAAGAATCTATAGGAAATTTCCCACTCAAGCGGCTAAGGCACCAGCTACATACACTAGGGCTGGAGGGTTAAAATCCAGCCTGGGCCCAACAAAAAATACTGATAACTACAACCAAAAAATGGCTATGCATTGTGGTTGGTGCTTGTAGTCCCCCCTACTTGGGAGACTGAGGCAAGAGAATGGCTTAAGCCCAGAAGTTGGAGGTTGCTGTGAGATGTGATGCCACAGCACTCTACCCAGGGCAACAGCTTGAGACACTGTCTCAAAAAAAAAAAAAAAAAGAAAAAGAAAAGAAAAAGAAAGAAAAGAATCTATAGGAAAACAGACCTAGACATTCAGACAGAATGGAGACCAAAGATCTCATTCTTTTTTTGTTTTTTTTTTCTTTATTTTATTAAATCATAGCTGTGTACATTAATTCAATCATGGGGTACAATGTGCTGGTTTTATATACAATTTGAAATATTTTTATCGAACTGGTTAACATAGCCTTTATGGCATTTTCTTAGATACTGTGTTAAGACATTTATATTCTGCATTTAGTAAGTTTCACCTGTACCCTTCTAAGATGCACCATAGCTGTAGTCTCACCAATTAGCCTCCCCTTCACGCATCCTCCCCTTTCTCCTCCCCTCCCTTGCCCCTTTCTCCATTTTCTTGTGCTACAATTGGGTTATAGCTTTCATATGAAAGCTATAAATAAGTTTCCTAGTAGGGCTGAATACATTGGATACTTTTTCATCCATTCTTGAGATACTTTATTAATAAGAATATGTTCCAGCTCCATGCATGTAAACATGAAAAAGACAAAGTCTCCATCTTTCTTTAAGACTGCATAACATTCCATGGTGTACATATACCACAATTTATTGATCCATTCGTGGGTCAAATGGCACTTGTCCTTCTTCCATGACTTAGCAATTATGAATTGGGCTTAAATAAACATTCTGGTACATATCTTGGTTATGTGATTTTTGGTCTTCTGGATATATACCTAGTAGAGAAATTATAGGATTGAATGGCAGGTTTATTTTTAAAACTCTAAGTATTCTCCAAACATCTTTCCAAAAGGACTGGATTAGTTAGCATTCCCACCAGCAATATAAAAGTGTTCCCTTTTTTCCACATTCACACCAACATCTCTGGTTTTGGGATTTTGTAATGTGAGCTAATCTTACTGGAGTTAGATAATATATCAAAGTAGTTTTGATTTGCATTTCTCTGATGATTAAGAATGATGAGCATTTTTTCAGGTGTCTGTAGGAAATGCGCCTGTCTTCTTCAGAGATGTTTCTCTTCAAGTCCTTGCCCAGCCTGAGATGGGATCACTTGTTCTTTTCTTGCTAATATGTTTGAGTTCTCTGTGGATTCTAGTTATTAGACCTTTATCGGAGGTATAACCTGCAAATATTTTCTCCCATTCTGAGGGCTGTCTGCTTGCTTTACTTACTATGTTCTTGGCTGCGCAGAAGCTTTTTAGTTTGATCAGGTCCCAGTAATGTATTTTTGATACTGCTTCAATTGCCTGGGGAGTCCTCCTCATAAAATATTCACCTAAGCTGATTCCTTCAAGAGTTTTCCCTGCACTTTCTTCAAGTATTTTTATAGTTTCATGTCTTAAGTTTAAATCTTTTATCCAATGAGTGTCTATCTTAGTTAATGGTGAAAGGTTTGGGTCCAGTTTCAGTCTTTTACAGATTGCCAGCCAGTTCACCCAGCACCATTTGTTAAATAGAAAATCCTTCCCCACTGAATGTTTTTAATTGGCTTGTCAAAGATCAAATAATGGTAAGTAGCTGGATTCATTTCTTGGTTCTCTATTCTGTTCCAGACATCTACCTCTCTGGTTTTGTGGCAGTACCATGCTGTTTTGATCACTAGCAAATTATAGTATAGTCTGAGATTTGGTAGTGTCATTCCTCCTGCTTTGGTTTTATTTCTGAGTAATGTCTTGGATAGTCAAGGATTTTTCTGATTCCATATAAAATGATGTATTATTTTTTCAATATCTTTAAAGTATAACAATGGAGCTTTAATAGAGATTGCATTAAAATTGTGCATTGCTTTGGGTAGTATGGACATTCTGACAATGTTATTTCTTCACAGCCATGAGCAAGGTATATTTTTTCATTTGCTAACATCTTTAGCTATTTTGTTTCTTACACTTTCATAGTTTATTTATAGAGATCTTTCACATCCTTTGTCAGGTAAACTCCCAAATATTTCATGATCTTTGGCACTACTGTGAAAACAATAGAGTCCTTGACTATTTTTTTCAGTTTGGTTATTGTTGGTATATATAAAGGGTACAGATTTATGAGTGTTGATTTTGTAACCTGAGAAACTGCTGTATTTCTTCATCACTTCTAAGAGTTTTGTAGTAGAATCCCTGGTGTTTTCCAGATATACAATCATATCATCTGCAAAGAAAGTTTGACCTCCTCTGACACTATATGGATACACTTGATCACCTTTTCTTCCCTAATTGCGATGGCTAAAACTTCCATTACAATGTTAAAGAACAGTGGAGACAATGGGCAACCTTGCCTGATTCCTGATCTGAGTGGAAATGATTTCAATTTAACTCTATTCAATACACGATTGGCTGTGGGTTTGCTGTAGATGGCCTCTTTCAGTTTAAGAAATATCCCTTCTATACCAATTTTCATAAGTATTCTGATTATGAAGGATGCTGAATATTATCAAAACCTTTTCCTGCATCAATTGAGAGAATCATATGGTTTTTGTTTTCTAATTTTTTTATATGCTCAATTATATTTATAGATTTACATATATTGAACCAGCCTTGAGACCATGTATAAAACCCACTTGGTTATGATGTATAATTTGTTTGATTTGTTGCTGGTTTTATTTGTTAGGATATTGTTGAATATTTTTGCATCAATATTCATTAGTGATATTGGTCTATAATTTTCTTTTCTTGTTGGATCTTTTCCTGGTTTGGGAATCAAGGTGATGTTTGCTTCATAGAATGTATTGGGAGTTATTACTTCTTTTTTATATTTTGGAAAAGGTTGAGTAATATAGGTACTAGTTCTGTTAAAGTTTTGGTAGAATTCTTATGTGAAGCCATCTGGTCCTGGGCTTTTATTTTAGGGAGATTTTGTATAGTTGATGCTATTTCTAAACTTAATATAGGCCTGTTTAACATTTCCACTTTATTCTGGCTAAGTCTTAGAAGGGGGCACGGTTCTAAGTATTGGTCAATTTCTTTTAGATTTTCATATTTCTGAAAATAAAGTTTTTTGTAATATTCATAAGGACTTATTGAATTTCTGAGGTTTCTGCTGTTATATCATCAATTTTGATATAACAAAAAATGGTTATATCAACCATTTCTGATTGATGAAATTAGAGATTTTAACCTTTTTTTCTTGGTTAGGTTAGCCAAATGTTTATATATTTTATTGACCTTTCAAAAAAAAAAGCAACTTCTTGATTTATTAATTTGTTGTATAATTCTTTTGTTTTTAATTTCATTTAATTCTGCCCTAATTTTGGTTATTTCTTTTCTTCTGCTGGGTTTTGGATTGGAATGTTCTTTCTTTTTCAATTGCTTGAGATGTTTCATTAAGTTTTTAATTTATCTCTTTCCATTCTCTTGAGAAAGGGTTGCCGAGATATAAATATCTTTCATAGGACTGCCTTTGCACTATCCCAGAGGTTCTGGTAATTCGTGTCTTCATTATTGTTTTGTTCCAAAATTTGGTAATTTCCTTCTTAATCTCATCTATGACCCAGGTATTGTTCAGCATAAGGTTATTTAGCTTCCATGTTTTTGTATGAGTATGCAGATTCTTATTGTTGCTGAGTTCCACTTTTATTCCATGATGGTCCAAGAAGATTCAAGGAATAATTTCTATTCTTTTAAATTTGCTGAGTTTAGATTTGTGACCTAACATATAATCAATTTTGGAGTATGTTCCATGAGCTGATGAGGAGAATGTTTATTCAGATTTGTTAGGATGAAATGTTTTGTACATATCTGTTAAATCCAAATGTTGAATGGTTAAGTTTAAATCTAAAATTTCTTTCCTTAGCTTCTTAGTGGAGGCTGTACCCAACACTGTCAAAGGGGTGTTAAAATCTCTGACTAATATAGAGCTGGAGGAAGTCAAGTAGCTCATGTCTGTTAGAGTTTCACTTATAAATTAAGGTGCATTTTGCTTGGGTGAATAAATATTAATAATTGGAATCTCATCATATTGAGTATTTGCCTTAACAAATGTGAAGTGACCATCCTTATTCTTCCTTACTTTTGCTGGTTTAAACCTTACTGTACCTTTAAATAAATTTGCAACATTTAATTTCACCAGATGTGAAGCCATCTGGTCCCGGGCTTTTATTTTAGAAAGATTTTGTATAGTTGATGCTATTTCAGAACTTGATATAGGCCTGTTCAACATTTCCCTACTTTTTTCTGCTTTCCATTTGCTTGAAAAATTATCCCTACTTTTTTCTGCTTTCCATTTGCCTGGAATATAGATGACCATCACTTAACCCTGAGTCTATATTTATCTTTTAAGGTAAGATGAGATTCTTGTATGTAGCAGATATGTAGCCTAAGTTTTGTATCCAGTCAGCCAGCCCGTGCCACTTTAGAGAACAATTTAAGCCATTAACATTAATTGAGAATAATGATAGGCCTGGAATAATTTTGGGAATAGAGTTTTTCAAAAGTCCAATGAACATTTTTAATTTTTTTGCCACTGTGGAAGTTCAAATTTGATCAAAAGTTTCTGAGTGAGTTTACTTTTGAGGTGGAGAATTGCACTGGTCATTATGGAGGATAGGTCTGAGAATATCCTGGTGAGCTAGTTTAGTTATGGCAAATTTCTTCAACATGTGAATGTCATTAAAGTGTTTAACTTCTCCATCATAAATGAAACTTATTTTAGCTGTATACAGGATCCTGGGTTGAAAGTTATGTTGCTTCAGGAGATTAAAAGTTGATAACCACCCTCTTCTAGCTTGAAGGTTTCACCATAATATTAGAATATTGGAATATTATATTCTAATATTCTTTCCTTTGTAGGTTATGGTTTTCTTACATCTGGCTGCTTTCAGAATTTTCTCCTTCACATTAACTTTAGTGAAGATAATTAGGATGTGCCTGGAGGATGCCTCATTTGGGTTGAGTCGTGCTGGGGTTCTGAAACTGTCTGCTATCAGAATTTCAAAATCTCATGGCATGTCTGAAACCTTTGCTTTCATAATATCATGAAGAAGAGCCTCTGTTCCTTGTGAAGCTACTTTGTCACCTTCAGGCATACCTATAAGGCAAATATTCGTTTTCTTTGAATTATCCCAGAGCTTTCTAAGAGAATGATCTGTTTTTGTTCTCCATTTCTCTTCCTCTTTGAGTATTTGGGATCATTCAAAAGCTTTGCCTTTGATGTCAGAAATGCTTTTTTTCTGCCTGCTCCATTCTGTTACTGAGGGATTCTACTGTATTTTTCATATCTTGAAAGGTTGCAATTTCTTCTCTCAATGTGTCTAAATCTTTGGTGATTTTCTTTGAAGTCATTGAATTCTTGAGACATCTTTTGAAAATTTCCTAGAATTTCCAACTTCAACTTTACTTCCATTCTGTTAATCTTATTTGCAATCAAAATTCTAAATTTGGGGGGGGCGGAGCATGATGGTGGACAGGATGAACGTGTAGCCCACCTCTCCCGAGCCATAAGGAGAGAAGAAGGGGTGTCTGGACTTTCCCAGACTGTGGACTATTGGTGTGAGGCGCTCAGCTGGAGACGCACAGTGAGGTGGCGAACTGCTACATCTGGGAGGTAATTGGGAACTACAGACTCTGCCTGGCTAAGCGGCTGTCAGGCCCCTCCCTTTCAGAGGACAACAGCTTACGAATGCTGATAAAATCAAATCAACAGATATTTAATCCTGATCTGAGAGGGCATCTGAAAGGAGAGCCACTTAAAACCATGGGGAACCAGGCAATCTGCTGGACAGTGGAAGGGAGCATGCCAGGGAAACAGACATTTTGAAATAAGGGCGGGCGCCCTTTCCCAGACCAGCAGGGATTGAGTGGAACCACAACATCCCTGTCGGGGAAGGCTGGAGGGGGTTGGCGGTTCAGGCTGCGCTCCTAACTGGCTGGTCCTGATCGGAAAGGGGTACTTTGAATCATAAAACTCAGAATTAGGTCCCATAGTCCTCCCACCAACCAAGCCGGGTCCCGCCGCACCAGCCGTGCCAGCACGTGACCCAGCTCCCGCCCGGAAGGGAACAAAGCAAGTCGTGCAACCCAGCTCCGACCTGGCCGCGAACAAAGACAGTCCCATGACCCACCTCCGGCGGGGCTGAGAACAGAGAAGCACCCCACACACACAGCCAATTATAGTCGCCAGCTTCCAGGAGAACC